>LPNX010279696.1:172585-246938 GCA_001517045.1 Pseudotsuga menziesii
GTTTATGAATTTTTATTAATTATGAGCAATTACACATTAATTGAATATTTTTATTCATGTTTACATCTATAAGTTAATGTAGTTTATGGTTGCTAAAGCCAGCACAAACTTGTTAAGTAAAATTGTGAATTAATATACCGATGAAGTTCAACATTAATATACAAAACTAACATATTTATTGTATTATTTCATTTTATACACAGGCTAAACATGCTCAAACATCACATTTACTTAAACACTAACAACTTCTGAGATAACAAGTATAATGGTTTTAGTTTAGTAAGTCGAGACAATTTTGTAAATGACTACAAATAGCCTATACTATAGAGTAAGATGACATTAAATGTATTTGTGATGATCATAACAACTTTACACTAAAGGAAAGTTACATGGATGTGTTTGCATAAAGAAATGATGACACAAAAATAAGATAAATTGATTTTATGTGATGATCATAAACAACTATTCAATAGAGTAAAGTTGCATGTTGCATGGATGCATTTGCATAAAGAAATGATGACACGGAAATAACATAAATTGATTTTGTTATCAAGAAAGGTCACACATTTTATGAGCATCATTTTTCACACAAGGATAATGTCATTTCCTTTTGTTCTTTAATCCTTTAGTTTTTTGGGGACTTTAGCTAAACTTGTGAATAAACATCTACTCCCGGAAGGGGAATTTGTTTATTGAAAAAGAGGAAATGGTCCAAGAAATGGTGTCAAAAATAAATAACCAATTGTAGTGTGGATTTCTCCACTACCACATGCAAAAGCACCTACCCTAGATCAACCAGATCATAGGGTAGATTTCATGGTGCTAAGGATCTCTCAACTTCGACTTGAAATAATAAATGATAACAACAATAACAATATATTTTTTTTCAAATATATTCTACTAACTATTGAAAACAAAAGCAAGCATACCTTTCTATAATGTGGGCCACTGTAGTCGTCCGAGGAAATGGTCTGTTGGCTCCACAGTCTAGTTCTCCAGTTGTCTCCACTTATGGTTTTCAAATAGGGGGGAATGGATCCAAATGGGTACGGAGCAAGCTCAACATACATCGTGGGAAGGATATGGCGAAATATGGGAATGATGGCTAAAGGCAATGTCACGTAATGTAATCCAAAAGTGTAGGAATCAAGGAATGTTTGTGGGGAAACCTTCCCAATGTATTTTTAGGATGATCCAAGGTTTTTTTACCCATGTTATTTTATTGTGCATGGTATTTTTCCATGGTTTTTTTCTCATTCTCATTTTAGGGCTTTTTTGTCCTTTTTTGAGAGAGTGGGGATATGTCACAATAAATGTTCAACTTCCCTTCATTTATGGGGGAAGGAATAATAATGTTTTGGACAATATTTGGTGGAATTTTAGTTGTGAAGGTAAAAATGGAGGAAATAAAGGTGGGATTATGATGTATAACTATGGTTTGGACCATAGAGAGATAGGTGAACAATTTTTGGTGTTAACAGATTGTCCCCTAATGTGTGAGGGTAGGAGCTCATCATATGGTTGATGGACATTAGAGGATCAAGGGAGAAATGGTGACAACAAAGGAGAGACTACAGAGGACCGCAGAGGAGTAGAGCCTCCTCATTCGAACTGCAATGGATTTTAGTTTGTATTTATTCTCAAAAATGGATGAGGTGCATATGATCTCATACATGTATATGGACGAGGCGGGCATTCCCATGCTCGTAATAATGTCTCAATATAAAAAATGGGGATCAAGGCTCAAATAATGGGAGCCGATCAATACTATACAAGTGGTAGTACATAATGGATTCCTCAATGAGAAGCTGAATACAAATAATGATATGAAGAAATGGTACATAGGAACAATGGCATTCTCATATAATGCAATATCATAACAATTGATGCTCTATTGAATCTGGAGGTGTAGACAACTGTATGGACTCAATGACTAAGAGTCAAAATATCAGAGGTACAATAAATAGCATCAAGTACTGGAGATACACGGAAGCATGACACTGATGGGCTTCCGAACATTGTCGCCAACGCATCCTAGAAATCACAAGGGACAGGAAACTGTATGGGTCTCACAATATACTCACCAATGTGATAGATTCGGGTAACAACTAGGGTCTTCGACCAATTAATGAAAGAACCAATACCCTATATGAATCTCAACGGTGCGATGAGGGAGTTGAATTCCAGCACGTGAGACACAACCAACCCAAAAGTCACTAAGGACTCCTTCCAAGTGGTCCAAGGAACTCATCAATGAGGTGGATGAAACCAGGATACAGGGACCTCTGGTTCTATCCTCTAGAATGGATGTGTTGACATCGATAGAGGGAGACTGTATGTCCCCATTCAAATAATTACATAGCGGGAAAATTCCATCAATCCTACTAGTTCCCTAGGTTGGGTGGAAACATTGGGAAGTTAATAAGGGAGCTAATAAATGGTGTTTAGACATTAGAAGGAATAAATATTTATTTAATGGAGTTAATTAAATGAATGCAAGTGAAAAATGAAATTGCTATGGAGAATGGAGACACATGGAGACTATGGGCCCACTCAAGCTAGAATTCATATGTTAAATGTCATCCTCCTCTTGTAATTCTGAATCTATGGGAAGCCTAATGTTTTGGGATGGATTATGAGGTTAATATAGTTGTCCATATACTTTATAGGTCTAATTTGGGATGAATTGTAACTTACATGGGAGAGGAAGAGCCAAATGGGAGTTTCATGGACACTTGGCTAGATTCCCCTTACATTTATGACATCTATGACACCAATTATGGAGATTATATGATAGTTATGACACAAGTTAGATATGAAGGCTGACATTTTAGGACTGAATAGATAATCTTGGAGGTCGAATTTGGGATTTGGAGAAGGCCAAGAGGCTCCTACTCAAATTTGGGAGAAGAGGGAAGGTGAAGAGAGAGGCCACATGGCATAGCATGAGCAGCCACACCAATTCGACTTGGATTTGGTTTATGGATGTATTTGGAACCTTAGAATACCAATAATGTTTATAAAATACATGGATCAGCCATGAGAAGAACCTTTTGATCATTTTTGAAATTTGCTATTGTGAAGAGAGAGAGCTAGTGGATGACTAGTTCATGCCTTAGCCAATTTCGAGGGTGAGAGATTCCCATCCTAGTTGGTGTTTGGAGAGGCCACTCAGGTATTTAAAGGAGCTTAAATGGAGTCATAAGTTACAATTTCAAGCTACAGCAGGTCTTGTACACCTAAATTTCAGCTCTATGGAGTGAGGCGCACTTGGTGAGTTGTTCATCTCTTTGAGGGAGCTTCTCTTGCTCCAGTATTTTGTATTCTGATGTAAATTCTGTGTTATTAAAGTTCAGAAATCTATCAGGTCTAAATTCCAAGAAATATCATGTATTATTTCTCAATAATGAAGAAACAGTGCCATTTCCCCACTACCTTGTTGTAAACTCTTGTAATCTTGTTGGATTCGAATGGATGTATGAACTATTGATGATTTATGAATTAATGGACTGTCATTAAAATATATTATGAGTTTCGGGGTTTGTAACTGAGAATTTGTGGCCATTGGGTCGAATTTCATAGCATTTGGGGCAAACTACATCTCATTTCCCCAAGGGTCCAAAACTAGTTTTTTTATATCTGATTGAAAGACATGATAACAGCCATGGGAGGTCGATTGTTTATGCATATGAGTCTCTGATAGTGTATTATACATATCCCCTACCTCAATTTAAGAATTATAGTGGGTTTCTACACATTTGGGAAGCCATCTCTACCACTTACCCCGGGGGGATTTGAACCCAAAATTGCTAGTAAAATCATGTATCTTGTTCAGAATTTGGTACAGACTTGTAGAACTGATTGGAGGGCCATAATACATCCCTGAACATAATATTTAAGTTATTAAATCATTCATACACCTTATCTGAATATTTGGGAGCAATTGGGTTGATTTGGAGACCAAGACACTAAAACTAGTCAAGAGCCAAAATTGTGAAAAAATTGGAAAATTGAGCATTTTAATAAAATTCCAAAAATGGGACATTACAGAGACCTACAAATACCAAGGCAATGAGGTTTCTATGATAGAAGTGTGAGGGAGACAACCAGAGATATGGAACAATCAGGGGACTAAGGTAGGGAATGGGGAGCTAGAGCATGGGAGTACAGGAGACTCAAACTTCCTTTGTTCAGAGTATGATGACAAGGATGACCTGGCAGTAGATAATACTGAATCATTAGGGAGATGACCATAGCTGTGTAACTCGAAAGATGACTGCAATGGGGAGATACTTGGGGAAGTAACTTGACAAGTGATATCTAGGGGATCTTAGGGAGACTCATCGCAGAGTACTCTGAACAAAGGTGACCCAATGGGGGGAAGCTGCCATAATGGGAGACTATACGTGATATGTGTGGACACCTAGAGGCACTGTTTGGGCCTTTTTCATAGTTTAAGAAGCTTTAAGAAGGGATGGAAGTATGCTCAATATGTCACTATCTCGTGGATTTTTGTCGATCCCGAGATGGTAAATGCTCGATGGTGTTTTCATGTTTAGAGAGTCTGAAAATGGGAAGAAGACTCTAGTGGGTCTCTTTTTCGTGCAGTAGTCTCCTAAGTCCCAAAAAAGGATAAAAGTGTACAAAGGAGAGATCTCCCAGCCAAAAAAGGGGCAGAGAGAATTATTTTCCGTAGGTATTCCAACCATGCCAAAAAAGGATAAACGTATACTTATTTGACGATCATTCAAATACTTTTACGAGCATGAACGAAACCAATTTTTCTCGGTGATCTTTTATTTATGAGGAGGCCGGAAAAGAGCTTAAATACAACCCATAAATGAGTGTTTTCGTAAGTTACAATCCCAATTTCTAACAAAGCATAAAAGGATACAAAGGGAAATATTCCTAGATGGAAGGTGTTAGGTGGTCCTTTTCTTTAAATGGTCTATGTAGTCCAAAAAGGGAGATAAATGAGGCCACATAGACACCCCTTCAATACTTTAATGAGCGTGAAATGATGCAAGTGTGCTTGGCAATCTCTTATTTCTTTTAGGAGTTAGAAAAGAGCTTAACAAAAACTATGATAATGGCCAGTCAAGCAAGGAGGAAGTGTTCGATGTACCAAAAGGGATGTTGTTGTGATCATGGTTGATATGGATAGAGAATAACAATGGAACACTGGTGGGGCCTCCTTGCGGGATGATGGATGGTGGTAAAATAAGTCCAATTTTGCAGTATGGATGGAGCAGATGGCTTGTGAACATGCCAGTACGTGCATGGTGTGATTCGTGTGGTGCCACGTAAATCGAGGTGAGTCCAAGAAATGGCCCAAAAAATATAGGGAGGGAGGCAATCTAGGTTGGTTCTTCACCCGGGAGATTTTTGCACAATGGCGGCAGCTTCCTATCCTCATAGAGGGTTATCCATACATGGGCATGGACTAACGGGGAGATACAGAGATGCTTTGACCTCCAGGATAGGTCTAAGGACCTGAAAATATGCAAGCATAGTGGCATCTAGATCATACATGTGATAGATACTGATGGAACATTGTGTGCATCTGCAGACATGGGACCACACCCTCCAGCGGAGTACCAGCGATGCAGGGGCAGGGTGGAGGGGTTATATCCACCCGCTTAAGGGCAGAGGAGATGACAGAGTGTGAGATTGGACATGGAGTGGTTACTAGAGGGGGTCGCCGATGATGGGTGGCAGTACCTAGATGACGATCTGATCATCGCGTGCTACAGAGCTCCTTCAGAGTGGATCTCTCTGATGATGAGGATCTCGGTTGTTGTTGAGTATGTTAGCGTAGTGACACATGGTGATGTGCTAATGGAGGAGGAGAGCTACGATGAGGAGGAGGACACTCAAGATGACAGTGAGTCTGAGGAGGATGACTCTAGCTAGTAGCTTGTGATGATGTCCCCAATTCCTGTGAGCATGGGGATTTTTATATGATGTATATGACGAGAAATCTTGTGGTTCTTCTCTCTTTGTACTGAACATGATATTTATGATATATATGCATGTGGATGCACCTTTTTGTATTTTTATGGGTTCTTATGAGTCTCTTTTATGATTATGCCTATATGATGTATATGACATATGGATGCATGATGATATGATAATGCATGATGCAGTTTATTTCCTATATGCAATGATTGATGTGCCACTCTAGAACGTCATTAGCCATTTGGTATGCTACACTATTGAGACTTCTGGGGACATGCATGAATGAAATGGATTTGAAATTTCTAACCAAGTGTCGAGTGTGTAGGAACTTTCTAAAGAGGCAGGGATTGTGTACCCGGTTGCAGTTATTCAACTGGGCGACAAGCAGTTGGGAGTCTAGGAATACATCAAGGAAATGAATACCAAAGTGAAGGGTGATGGTCAGCAAATTACTGACATCGTCGTACTTAGCCTGGTTATTGGTAGTAATACCAACACACATTCTGTAGATATGGATCAACTCATGTGATGGGGAATAAATGACCCACGCAGCCAAGGCAAAATCAGCAGACCATCTACTTTCTCCATCAGCGAAACCAACATAGCAAGGCAAGGTATGATCCATTTGAAACAAATTGTGAGACTCATGGTAAAAATGATGTAAAACAAGAAAGAAAAAATATGATACAAGGGTATGCATGGTGGGTGACTTCAAGCATACAACCTCTTGAGGTAGAGCCTATTGTGGGGATTCTTCTAGAGGTGACCATCAAAGTCAGAAAGGAGGTATGCCCCCTTTTCGAGGCATCAATGGATGACATAAGGGCCATACCACATGGATTTAAACTTCCTTTTTCTAGTCTTATCATGGGATTGGTCGTAAACGAGGATAAGGTCCCCCTCAATAAAGGTGTATGGGTGGACGTGGGAGTCATAGTGGCACTTCGAGTGAGTCTTAGCCACTTCGATCATTTGGAGAGAAACACGAAGGTCCTCATTAGTTTGTTCAAGCATAAGTAGGCATTTTTCTAATGGTGATGTATCGGTTAGAAGTTCGATGGCAAGGCGAAGTGATGGAATATCACATTCAATGGAAGAACCAATTCTACCCCATGGACTAAGTGAAATGGGGTAAACTGGTGGCAGGTTTAGTCGATGTTTAGTAGGTCCAGAGGATAGAAAACAGCAAGTGGTTCCAGTTGGACTTGTGTTTGTTCACCATTAGTTGGAGCATGGTTTAGAAGATCTTGTTGAAATCCTCAACTTGGCCTTTGCCATGAGGGTAATAAGCAGATGAATACTGGTGTCCAAACTTCAACACAGTGGATAGCTCTGTCCAAACAGCATCCTCGAAATGAGAACGATGATCTGATACTAACTGTTGGGGGACACCAAAATGAATGATAACATGGTTGAAAAAGAAAAGTATTACACTATCATCCTTACAATTGAAGATAGGCATGGCTTCGGCCCATTTGGTGAAATAATAAATGGCCATAATTATGTATTTATGGTCGCTGACAAAATGATGGTTACAGGTCATGAAGTCAATCGCCCATTTGCAGAAGGGACTGACAATGACGATAAGATGTAGCGGCGTAGGAGGTGTCCTTGCCTTTGGGGAAAAGAGTTGGAAATTGTGACAGTGTTTGACTGCATGGATGCAATCACCGAAGATGGTGGGCCAGAAATAATCAACGTAGAGGATATTTTGAGCAGTAGCCAAACCAGAGAGGTGGCCTCCATAGGATCCACAATGACAGTCATTTGGGACTTGTTTGGCTTCATCGTGGGTGAGACAATAGCGTAATATAGTGTCCACACCATTGCTGTACAAGAGATCATCGATAAGGAGATATCGAGCAGCTTGGTGGCGGATTTGACCTCCATATTCACAACTCAAATGGGGCCTGAATTTTTGTGTACTCAAGTAAAGGAGGATGCCCCCATACTATGGGTCTTTTGTAGATATGACGAATAAGGATTCATCAGGAAGATTAACTATGATAGGGGATGAGGTAGACGACGAAGGGGAGTCTACCATCAAGGAAGCTAACGCCAAAGCTTTAGTGCTTTTGAGTGTGATGAATTCCAAGTCATACTATCGGAGAATGACGATCCACTTGGCAATACGACCTTGAATAAGGCAATGGATGAAGAGATATCACATAGGGTTGCAATCAGAGAAGACTCGTGTGTGGCTCATGAGAATGTAGTAACGTAGCTTCTATACCGAAAAGATGATGGCGAGGGCCATATTCTCTTCATGGGAGTAACGTAAAGGTGGTCCAGAAAGTTTCTGACTCACATAATAGATCACATGCTCTTGGAGAGCATCGTCTTCTTGGACCAAGACTCCAGTGATAGCATTTTCGGATGCCAACACATAGAGGATAAACTCGTTGGTGAATTCAGGAGGAGACAACAATGAAATGGAAATCAGAGCTTGTTTCAATGCATCAAAATCAACTTACGTGTGCTCATCCCATACAAAAGGAATGTTGGTATGGAGAAAATGTAAGAATCCATGGACTTTTGTTGCATAGTCCAGAATAAACTAGCGAAGGAAAATGGCCTTGCCTTGAAGACTCTGCAGTTGGCGCAGAGTACATGGAGGGGGAAGATTAAGGATGTGTTGAACCTTCAAAGGATCCACGGTAACCCCTTTATGGGACACAATAAATCCTAACAACCAATCTGATGGGACACAAAACACACACTTAAAGGGGTTAAAGAAAACATTATATTAGCGACATCATAGGAAGACTTGTCGTAAGTCGTTTAAATGTTGAGAACGCTTCTGAGATAGAGCCGTGAGGTCATTTAAATAGACCAAGATAATATGAACAAGGTCATGGCCTACTGAAAAGTGGCTCCAGCCTTTTTGAGCCCATATGGCATGACAGAATACGTAAAACTGCCACAGGGGGTAGTAAAAGCGGTTTTGTACTAATCTTCTTTGCGAATATGAATTTGGTTATAACCAAAAAATCCATCCATTAAGGAAAAGACTTCATGGCCGACGCAAGCATCAATGATCTGGTCAATAAACGAGGTAGGGAAGTTGTCTTTGGGACAACCCAAATTCAAGTCATGGAAGTCGGTACATACACGAATGGTACCCTATTTTTTTTATGGGAACGGGATTGAAAACCCAAGTGGTATACACAATGGGGTATATAAAGTTCGCTTTACACAATTTCTCGATCTTAGCTTTAACGGCAGGGGCCTTTGACATGTGGATAGGGTGTTCCTTTTGGAAAATGGGGGCAATATCATCCCAAGTATCGATATGTTGTTCCGCAATGGATGGATTAATCCCACGCATCTCAATATAAGACCAAGCAAAAATATCATGAAATTCCTAAAAAAGTGCTTTGTATGAAGTGACTTCTTCAGGAGAGCAAGATGCTCTGAGTGTAATATCCTCAACCATCTCGGGTGTCATTGATATATTGACCTTAATGGTGGGTGAAATTTTAGCCATATTACCTTCTTAAAATGTGTTAGGTGTCGGGATTGTATTTTTAAACCAATCTCCACTTCCATGGAAGAAGTATTTTGCTTCGACCGAGAATTGCTCTGACGATGAAGAAATTTCATCGAGATGAAGAAGAAGCGATGGTGGAAATAATCCGAAGGATATTCAGGCATCGAAAGAGCTTCAAGGATATGCTTGTCATTGTGAAAGGAGTGCGTGGATAGATCGGATGGATATTCTACGACTGAGGAGGGGGAAGGACTACTAGAGCTAGAGATCATGTAAATGGTGTTATCGATGTCCAAGGAAGATGTCCAAGGGTGGATTTCCTCAAGGATGTTGATGTTGGACTCACAGTAGTGCTTCCAAAGGTCACTGAGGAGTGATCGGTACTTGGGAAAGTTTAGGAAATGGTGGGAATAATGACCATATAAGCCACAAATTACACATGGATAGTTGATGTGGAGCGATTTTTTCTTAACCGCGAGTATGTCTAGTACATTGACAACTAGATAGTCATCAGTATCGACTACATTATTCATGTGGGTGTGAAGGATAGGAAAATCAGGAAAATTCGGTGTCGCATGGCCTTAGACATCGCATAAAGCGCATGTAGGAGGAGGACATGGTTCTACCATGTTTTTGGATGTCTTTCCCCTAGTCTTCATGGGATGAGGGGGGCCAGGAGTAGAGACAGGATCAATCATTTGAGTTCCAGGAGGTCAGTGTGATACCACCTCAATAGGATGGACCATAGTGAGCATGATATGTGGAGTCGGGGGAGGGGTGGGTGCATCCAGGTACCGCACGAGAACACCCAAAGTGAATACCAGAAGGTTGACGGTAGCCATGACTAGCTTACTCACAATGTTGGAAGGTGGAAAAAACAAGGGGATCGTGTGGATGGGGAATGAATCCCAATAATTCCCCAAGGTCTGTGGTTGGGGTTACGAGGAGGTCAAAACGTTACTGGACATGATAGTGCACAAATTTGATATGTCAATCGGCAAAGGAGGGGGTGGTAAAGACAAGAAGGTGTATGTAACATGAGAGTTGGAAAATAAGTTTGGGCCAACAGCAGATAGAAAAGGTATGGAAGAACTTTCAATGGTAGTTTCTATAGTAGCGAGGATATGTTCTAGTGTGGTCAATATTTTAGGGTCATAATACATCAGTTGGTCGATGTTTACGATCTTCCCGTCATGGGGGAACATCAAGATTTGAAAGACGATAGAGGTAGCGACTCGTATTGCATACATATAACTAGGTCCAAGGATGAGGTTGTAATCGAGTTGGGCGTTGACAACCTCAATGTCAATCAACACGGTTTTCCCAGCTAACTCGATGGGGACATTCGTGAGAACACCATGTAGTTGAGCAGCTCGGCCATCGTAGGCATGAAGGGTAATTTTGGAAGGTTGAAGGGTTGGGTATCCAAGTTTCCACCAATCAAAGGTTGAAATGACACAGGTGGATTCCCCCTCATAAATGATGCATCGATGAATGATCAATTTCTAAATAGTGTCTGAAACTTGAAAGGCGATGGATGATGGCATATGGGGTTCTCCTTTATCCAAGTCGAAAGTGATCAACCAGGAATCAGAGAGATCGATAGTACCTAATATGGATCTAGCATGGGGAGCATCAGGTATAATGGTGTATAGATAACCCGATTGGGTGTAGATGAGATCGACTGTTGTTCCTTGAGGATGGCTTCCTCCTCATTTTGTGGGCGCTCAGATGCAACATCCTTAGCGATGGGGGGAGTAAGGTTTTGAGAAACCAATCTAGGAAAATCCTATCATATAACAGGATCTTACACAATCTACGATGATGGCACCATTCATGGATATGATCTGTTATATGGGTAGTTGTGGTTTACCTACACGATAATAAGATTTCCAAGCCCTCGTCATACCGGAAGGGTAACTGGAATAATTGGAGGAACATCGAGGCTAATGAGGAAAAGTTTGAATAGGTGGCATGAGGCGGTTCGATATACCACTTGGATGTAACACTTGTGAGTGTGCGTTGGAATAACTGCAATCGGATAGAATCATCCACTATGTTGTTAGAGGAACACCATAAGTGGAATGACATCATGTGGCTTTGGGGGTCTTATCTCACCTTCCCTTTAAACTTAGGGATGTATGATGGGAGGTTGTACTACCAGAAATACTCAACTAGCGCAAAAAGAGGTTGTTTCCCTAGCCTAAAATACTCAGTACTAGAATAAAACAATCACAACATAAAAGAACTTTCCGTAAGATTGCATAAACTTCTGGATTAAAATACTATTTTTACCTTCCACATGCTACAAAGGTTGGTATTTGGAGTTCCTGATCTACACAGGTGTCCTGCAAGATACACAACAAAAACACAAACTAGATCAGAGTAACAAGATAGTCTATGATCTTATGTCAAATACCAAGGAATTCAACAATAAACATAGTGATAATCAAACACGTAAATGTTTATGGGAAAGAAACCTTTATTTGCATTAAAACATGAAGAGAGAGAGCATACAACCTAAGCCTTGGTGTTGAGAAACCCTTCTCGAATGACCCTTGCCTCAAAGCCTCAATATTTCCTACAAGCCACTCACTAGTCTTGGTTGAATTTGGCCAGAGTTTGGATGCAATAAGATAATCTTCCTCCCTTCACCCATGATGGGTAAGCTGGTATATAAAGGCATCGGAGGATAGGATAGGTTGAGGATCTCATGGGAGAGGTAGATGGAGGATCCTATAATGAGGGATCTCGAGCTCCAGGTAGTCTTAAACCATATGGATGAGGCTCCATGAAGGCTAGCTTCGAGAAGCCTCTCGAATCTTCCTTTTTTGCCTTTATAACTCAAGCATCGCTCCTTGTCTAAGGGGAAAGGTCATTACCAGGTGAGCACCACACATTTTACATGGGTAAGAGGTAGTGGCACCACTTTCTGCTCAAAGCAAAAAGGGTGTTACATATATAGGTACCACGCATTGACCACAGGGAAAGTGTTGTGGTGGCCAAAAGTATGAAAATATTGATCCTTTCCCATTTTCAACTTCAAAACTCAAGGATTTAAGGCAAATGCTGAGATTTTGACTTCACAACATGATGTTGATGAGAATCATGTATAACAAAACTCCCCCTAAAGCATGAGACTAGAGGGAAAGGAGTAGGAAAAGGATTTGTAGGAACAAGTTATCACTTTGAGGCAATAGTCCACTAATCAGAAATATTCAACAACCAAGGTCACCCTGCAGTACATTTACACTTTGATACATGTCCACGTGACTCACAACATGGTTTTTAACCAATACACTGTAGATCCATGTGAGATATAAATAGTCATGGCTACTAGAATACAGCGTAGATCCATGTGAAGAAGACTGAAACTTGGACATAGCTACCAGATATACAATGTATATATGTGTCATAAATATGCAAATCTGAGCACAGCCACGAACATACAAATGTGGATCCATGTTATGACTCATACAAATACTCCATCGCAGCCTGGGAAAAGCAATGAGCGCTTAACATACAGCCAGGGTCTTCGTCTTGTCTTCAACAAAGTATGATTCTATCCATGTGAATAAATGTCTTGAAGTCGAACATGCTAGAAACCACTTGATTACCGGCTGATGATGAAAACCGTTAACAAGTGAGAGGGAGATCACCATTAATGTCGATGATTCCCAAGGTTCCCTAGTACATTCCTACGAATGTGAATAGATGGTTTGATGTCGAACACTCGATTGAATATTTTGATCAAAGGTCAATGATGTAAACCTATTGTCGAAAGTGAGGAAATATGGCATTGATGTATACATATCTCAAGGTACTGCTTTGTTTCTAAGACTAATTCCCAGAAGATTAGTTAAATTTGACAGGAATAATCTTATCAAAGGAGGGCCATGATGAATCCCACATCAATGACACAAAACTTGGAACAAAGTTTTGGAATTTGAGTATGAAGTAACCATAGGATTGATTCAAACGTAACTGACATAAAAGTAGTTTTGACTACATAGGAAAACTCTTAACACAATTTTCCTTTGAACATCGGGTGGCACAACCAAAGACTTGGCAACATTGACTTGACGAGGTGTATACTAGGACATAATGTGACGATAGATGATGCATTCTTTGAAAGACTCAAAGGAGTGATGTGACTCATGAAAGTAGATCTACTCGGAGGCAAGCTAAATACCCAACTGACTAAATGAAATACAGGTAGGTGCCATGTTCAAAGGTGACTAGAAACTGCCATTACTGTAAATGAAATGTAGTTCCCTTCCCATAATTTCCCCATCATTATTGATGAGTGCCTCTTTTCATTTTTGCAAGTTCAAAGAGGGTAAAAAACACTCGTTGCATCTTATCATAAGTGTTGGGCAATAGGGAAGACCCAGGTTTAATCCTTATATGTCGCACCAACAAAAGACCCACCGTGTTGGCCCTTTCGGCAACAACCTGCGCGCAGGTTGCAGTCTCACCCGAAACAGCAATGGGGTGCCGCAGAATCAGGTTTCTGCAAGCAGAGAGGGGTATTACTGTACCTTAGCCTTTAATAAACTTATTAATCAACAGTTACACAACTTTGTCACTTGCTTATAGATATATAACTTCACAGATAGATAAATAACCGTGACTTGCTTAACCCACTACAGGGAATTCACAGCGAAGCTTATTACTAGCAGTGATCTACATTATCAGATGTATACAGTTTTTAATGCATAAAAATAACAGAAATAGAAACAACACAATAAACCACAACACCAAATATAACGTGGTTCACCCCCAGTGTAGGGGCTACGTCCACAAACTGTGTTTTATTCAACTTGCTACAAAACCACAGTTTGATCTGCGCACTCAGCTGCAAATCCCTTCTGTCCTTAATAGCCACGCACACAGCAGTAGGCCTCTACGCACACAGCTGCAGATCTTTCTTTCTCTTCTTACAAAACCCTCTGCGCACACAGCTGCAGAGGTCGTCCACGCACACAGCTGGGACTTAACCTTTCCTTACAAAACCAGCCTTAACTTCGCCTTGATCTTTCTTACATCATAAAACTTGACCTTTCTTATTTACACAAGTGCCTATTTATAGCGCACTGTTTACAAAAACATGGATTCAATACCATGGACACCCAAAACCCTAAACCCCGGTCTTAAGCCGCGGGTTTATTACAATAGAAGACTTTGATTCAACCCCCGACACCCCTAAGACTATTTTCAATCAAACCCGTGGGGTTACTCATCTTAAGGACCGTTGAGGTGCTCGCGCGCCCTAACAGGCCCCTAAGACTCACCAGTGTCCCGTCCCGGGGCACTTATCTACTCGGCTGGTGGTAAAATTTGCTTGGCGAAGACATTTGTGCCCTGGTTCCTGGAGTTCTTCCTGCTAGTGGTCGGCTTCCCGCTTCTTTCTGCGACTTGATATTGGTGCGGGACTAAGGCCTTGTGGATCCATCTGCAACCCCATCCTTTGGTCGGACTGGCGACACTTAACCAGCCACAGCTTGGGGTCCCCTAGAATTGTGTGTCATGCTGCATAAGACACACAGCTGCCAAGGTTCTGCTATGCTAGAAGCTTCCAGGGTGGGGCGCGCCAGAGTCGTTTGGCGAGGTCTTATGGCCATCGTGGCTCCATGTTAGAGCAAATTTGTGCCTGCCTTCGCCTGGTTTAGAGCAAACTTCTACCTGCCTGCGTACCTAAGTCGAATACGACTTGTGCTGGCGGGATACTCAAAAGGTTCTGCAGGCCTCTTTCTCTGAACTCGCGTACTAGCTTCTAGACGTCACGATTGTTTGTCATGGCTCCAATCAAGCAAACTGCAAGAAGTGCTTCGAGGAGAATGCCACAAGCCCATGTAGCTGACTTATAGAATTTCGTTACAGCATCTGTCATCATAGTGTAGTAATGACATCAAATCTGCTTGAATACCAGAAATCTCGTCACACTCAGCCTGAGATTTGCCCGAAATCTCATAATTACAGTTATGAAGAGTAGCTCACGTGCCGCCGCCGTCAAATGTATTTTTTCCCATCCATCTCATACTAGGCTGCGACACAATTCCAACCTACAACATAACAACCACTTTCCACTTCGACACAGAATGAACCTGTGTCCCCTGACCAACCTTCGGCTATCCATACTTTATCCTTCTGGTTACAACATTCCCCAATTTGGCGAGCAGTTGTGCTGGGTATGTAGCCTTCCTGTCTTGGTGCTACCTTCAATTCTGAGGACTTGGCCGGTCCCGGTACTTCATTAGCCGACTCCCATTGATCATAGAAGGAAAGAGTTCTCCATTTAACTTGGCTAGTTGGACTGCGCCGCCATCAATAACTTTCTGTACTATATACGGTCCCTTCCAATGTGTCTGAAACTTTCCGGGGAACTTCATAAATTTGCTATCATAGAGGAGCACAAGATCACCCTGCTGGAACCGTTTCTTCTTAATGTGTCTGTCATGCCACGCTTTTTCTCGAGCTTTCTGCACCTGTTGCTGGAAACTTGCAATAAATCTATCCTCCTCAAGTTCTAATATCTGTTTTAGTCTCTCCATTATTATGGCTGGGTCATCCATCTCGGTGAAAGCAGAGATTATGAGGCTGGGAACAATGTATTCCATAGGCATGACGGCTTCTTGCCCATAAACCAATCGGAAAGGTGTATGGCCTGTCAACTTTTTGCAAGTAGTTCGGTAAGCCCATAGCACGGCTGGAATGCGAAGGTCCCAATCATTTATGTTATCATTACAAATCTTTGTCAAAGCATGCTCCAGGATCTTATTAAAAGCTTCGACAGTCCCATTAGCTTGTGGGTGATAGGCTGTACTTTTCTGATGGTATACTTGAAATTCTTCAGTTAGCAGTGCAATTATTTTATTTAAGAAATGTGATCCTTGATCGCTCATAAGAACGCGAGGACACCCGAACCTGGAAAAGATGTGATCGAAGATGAATTGCGCAGCTGTAGCAGCGCTACAGTTCTTGACTGGTTGGGCTTCAACCCAACGGGTAAGGTAGTCAGTTGCTGTAATAATATATCTCGCACCAGACTTCTTCGCAGGGGGGTTGATGGGGCCGACAAAGTCAATGGACCATTTGTCAAAATCTTGTAAGGTTACCTGTGGCACTAGGGGCATTTCATCCCACCGAGATGGTTTGCCTATCCTTTGATAGACGTCGCAGCTGTGGCAATATTCTCTTGCATCCTTGTTAACGGTGGGCCACCATAAGCCGGCTGTCAAAATCTTTGTGCTGTAGCTTTTCCTGCATAATGACCTCCTGTCGTGCCAGAATGTGCCTCGGCCAGAATCAGGGGTCGTTCATGTTCCAAAACACACCTGCGCAGTATTTCATCTGGTCCCATCTTGTATAGCTAGCCGGATATTAGGGTGAAGTTCGCTGCGTGCACTACCAGCTGCTTCTTCTGTTGTGTGGTCATTTCAGCTGGTGGGAACCCTGTAGACAAGTACTAAGCGATATCTTGGAAATAATCATCAATTATCTGGATGGAAAATAGCTGCGCGTTAGGGAGTCCCTCATCCAGACTGGTGGGTTCTTCGCCTGACTCGAGCCTCGACAAGTGGTCAGGTCCTAGGTTCAGTCTCCCCGGCTGAACGATGATTTCGAAGTCATATTCTTGAAACAGGATCAGCCATCTGCATATTCTTCCTCCTAGCACAGGCTTATTAACCAGATATTTCAAAGCAGAATGGTCAGTAAACATCTTAAAGTGCGATCCTAATAGATAATGTCGGAACTTCTGTAGTGCATACACCATAGCAAGGCCTTCCCGCTCCATTGTAGTCTAGTTGATTAGGATACTCAGCTCTCACCCGAGAGACCCGGGTTCAAGTCCCGGCAACGGAACCAATTTGTTGGGCAATAGGGCAGACCCGGGTTTAATCCTTATATTTCGCACCAACAAAAGACCCACCGTGTTGGCCCTTTCGGCAACAACCTGCGCGCAGGTTGCAGTCTCACCCGAAACAGCAATGGGGTGCCGCAGAATCAGGTTTCTGCAAGCAGAGAGGGGTATTACTGTACCTTAGCCTTTAATAAACTTATTAATCAACAGTTACACAACTTTGTCATTCGCTTATAGATATATAACTTCGCAGATAGATAAATAACCGTGACTTGCTTAACCCACTACAGGGAATTCACAGTGAAGCTTATTACTAGCAGTGATCTACGTTATCAGATGTATACAGTTTTTAATGCATAAAAATAACAGAAATAGAAACAGCACAATAAACCACAACACCAAATATAACGTGGTTCACCCCCAGTGTAGGGGCTACGTCCACAAACTGTGTTTTATTCAACTTGCTACAAAACCACAGTTTGATCTGCGCACTCAGCTGCAGATCCCTTCGGTCCTTAACAGCTGCGCACATAGCAGCAGGCCTCTGCGCACACAGCTGCAGATCTTTCTTTCTCTTCTTACAAAACCCTCTGCGCACACAGCTGCAGAGGTTGTCCACGCACACAGCTGGGACTTAACCTTTCCTTACAAAACCAGCCTTAACTTCGCCTTGATCTTTCTTACATCATAAAACCTAACCTTTCTTATTTACACAAGTGCCTATTTATAGTGCACTATTTACAAAAACATGGATTCAATACCATGGACACCCAAAACCCTAAACCCCGGTCTTAAGCCGCGGGTTTATTACAATAGAAGACTTTGATTCAACCCCCGACACCCCTAAGACTATTTTCAGTCAAACCCGCGGGGTTACTCATCTTAAGGACCGTTGAGGTGCTCGCGCGCCCTAACAATAAGATAAGTCCATTCTCATATTTTTTTCGAACCTGAGAAAGGAGGGGTTCATTACCGAAAAGGGTCTCTCAATGTTTAGTTTAATGAGTCCATCGAAAGCAAACTAGGGATCGTTCACATTTAGAGACTTTGAGCGAAACTGAAGAATACTCCAAAATTTCCTTTTTCGTACAATTAGTCTCTGAGGCCCAAAAAAGTATAAAATAATACCCTAGAGAACTCTTCTAGTCAATGACTAGAATACATTTTTCGTAACTTAGTCAATCCAAAAGATGACTCTTCAAGTCCTTTTACGAGCGTGAAGATGACAAGTTCACTCGACAATCTTTTCACATTTTAAGAGTCAGAAAAGAGCTTAAAAAGGACTATATTAAGGTTTCTTTTTCGTAAAAAATGTTTAACAAGTCCGAAAAAGAGATAAAATTTGACTCAAAAACTCAATGCTAGGTTTAACGAGCACGAATGAAGTTTTAAAATAGTGCTCATAACCTTTTCATGTTTGAATCAAGAGCACGAAAAAGCGACAAAGTAATCTCAAACGATCTGCTTCATTTTTTAGCGAGCTTGAAATGGGAAAAAGAACTATGCTCGACACCATCTTATTGTTTTTAACGAGCTCAAAGATTGGTTGGAAGAATGCACAGGGTATCTACTTTATTTTTCAACAATCTTGCAGCAAAGAAAGGATTGTGCTTAAAATGTTGTTTCATGGTTTAGCAAGCTCTAAACCAAGAAGAAAGTATGCTCAACATGAGACTTTTCGCCAGTATTTTCCCAACATGATGTCCAGAGGTCGGTACTTTCTCCCAGAAAAATTATCCAGCGGATCAACTTCAGCATAAATAGGTTGAATACATGCCCCCCAAGCCTCGTTTCATCTTCCTGCTCTTTTTCCTTCACCAAACTTAAAACTCTGGGCTACTACTAAGAAAAGGTTCACTAGAGACAAAGGAAGAAAGAGGATCTCAAGGTATATGAAACAAAGGTTCTGGTCCTAAAAAGGGATGGAAGACTCGCTTCAAAGGGGTGACCTGTTTAATTTTTACACAAGCTTGAAACATAAAAGAACTATGCTTGTGGATACCTGTTTCATTTTTAGACAAGCTTGAAACAAAAAGGAACTATGCTTGAAGGATGGTTCCACTTTTATGTAAGCTTAAAACCAAAGGTAAACTTTGCTTGAAAAAACCTATTTAATTTTTTAATGTGATTGACATAGAAAATGAACCATGCTCAAGAATGCTTTCATTTTTACACAGGATTGAAACCAAAAGGTTAACTATGCTTGGGAACCTGTTTCATTTTTTAATGAGCTTGACACAAAATCATAACTCTACTCACTTCAGCTCAGCCAACATGGTGTCCAGAGATTGGTAGGTTGCCCCCATTACATAAGAATCCAGCAGCTTAAATACGTTATGGTGTCCAAATACTGGAAACATGCCCCCAAAGCTTCCCAATGATTGGAAGAAGCTATTGGTTTACAAACGACTGAACTCTGGCATGATGGTTGGAGTCGAGAGTCATGGTCGACGAAGGGGAAGGAACCACAAGAACATGTGGGACATTCAGGGAAGTATGATCACTAGGAGTCATACAATGATCAGGTTTAACAAAGGAAATCTGATCAATAGTCACAATATTCCCATCATGGGGAAAATGCATCAATGCATCACTTGAAAGAGTGTGGACACTACAGCTTTCATAGCGTAAACCTAATCTCGTCCAAGGAGTACATTAAAATCTAAGGGACCTTGGACAACCATAACATCAATGCAGACATTTTTCCCTCCTAACGTAATAGTAAAATGAGGAAGGATCCCTAAAGGTGAAGTAGGTCTTCTGTTAAAAGCCAATATCTAGTCAGAAGCTGGCAAAAGCTTAGGAGAACCTAGAGCCTTCCAAGCAGTTGAGGATAGAATACTAATAGAAGCCCCTTCATCTACAATAGTGCGAAGCATACTCCTAGCAGTAACTTGCAGAAAATGTTTGTAAAGGAACACTCAAAGGAATACAGGATTTTGTTAGATTACTCCAATCAAAGGAAATAACCTCAGTACTTGGAAAGGATTCTGTTGAAATGGATAGAATTTCCCCTTGCATAGAACAATCTGAACTGACTATGAAAACTTCATATGTTTTCATTCACTCTCACCTGGAAGAGAGAGACCAGACGAAAACTGTGTCAAAGTGACTACTTCATTCTTAACACTCTCGGGTGGAGAAGTGGGATTAGGTGGAGAAGACATCAACTCAGCCACTTTAACTTCACTCTTCAAAGGAAGAGTGGGATCAACTATGGATGAAACCAAATTGACCACTTGCTAAACCAGTGGGGGGTCAAGAGACAACTTACGATAACCTATTGGAAGTCATTGACGAGGAAAATTTATATCTTCCAACAACTTTGAAGCTTCATCCATGTGAGTACAAAGGTAAGTAAGGTGCATGTCCTTACACAACAAGCAAGGATTTCTGACTTTTCCTTTCCAACTCTTAATCATAGAGTCACTGGTTGATGGGGTATCATCAATATGATGACCAGAGGATGATGAAACAAGGTGTTGGGAGTCACTAGACCACACTTCCAAAACTTGGGAAAGACCAATACAAACCTTTAGAAGGTGATCACCCTTACAAATCCTGCAAGGGAATTTTGGCTTACAAGTAGTTTTGGTAGATATTTCAACACTCTCACTAGGAAGAATAGTTGTTTGAGACTCAGTGAGGAGTCCTCCTTTATTCTTCTTAATCTTCATTTTCTTATTCTTCTTATTCACCTGATTACTAGTACTACAACTTTCAATAGGAGAAGAGCAAGAATGGGGAGAAGACACATTTTGTGAAGAAGATGGAGGATTCACAAGAGGTTTGTGTTCTTTTGAAGGAGAATTGGCATCTGAGACACAAGGGTGGGTTGGCATCATCGGGCTAGAGAATAACCATACAAGTAATCCTATAGTAAATATGGGAAGGATTAAGGTGGCCATGAGAGGAGGACCAACATTTCCAAATGAAAAAAAAAACAAAAGGTTCCCCTTGAGAAGGGACCTCTTGGTTGGTAGTACCAGAAGGCATAGACATACTTGAACAAATCTATCTCTCTTTCTAAGTTTTAACTTTATAGGAAAAAAAATGCTACTCAATCTAAAGCAACAAGCAAACATGTGAAAGGACTAGATGAAGAGTTAGGATCCTCACAGGATATTCAAACCATCACAACTCGCTATATATCGCAGGGTCCAAAAGTAGAGCGTGACCAAGAGGATTGGGACCGTACCTTTTCCTGAATACTTGACTACTTGGACAATACATGTGTCGCAATCTCCCCGATTGTTTTTCTTGGTGTATTGCGATGATAGGACAGCCAAAGGGATTTGCTCAGTTGGTCTCAGGATCCCTACAAGTGTCTCTATATATACACAAGGTACATGGGAGCTCCACTCCATAGTAGTGTTGTCTAATGCATAATCGTTCGAATGGGGCCTTCCTATATACCATTGATTATATGAAGTACCTTTCGATATACATCAAAGGTACATGAATGGTTGTTCGATATACCAGTAATATGTGGAAGAACCATGCAATCCCATGGATGCAGTGCAGGAAAATAACGATAGCTCCTACGTTTAAAGACGTCAAAACACATCTCTAACCTAACAAACGAGTTACTAAAGATTTTAAACTTAAACTGGAGCTTAATTTTATATTGTACGGTTAAGTGAATGCATTGAAAGTTGGACTTTGACTCAAAACCATGCAAGTATGAGTATGCAAGTATTTTCTTTCAATGAAAAATATCTATGGAAAGGAAAGAGATATTTTATTTTTCCCAAAATGAAGATTAAAGGATAAACACAATATTTCAATAACCCACACAATTCAACGCTCAAATTCCAAAGAACTCAAACCAAAACCAAAACATGCACACAAAAATGAAATGCAAATTTTCCAATTCCGGTGAATACTATTTACGAAAATGAGCAAGAGGTTTCAAGCAAAGAAACAAATGTAAATTCCAATGCAATAAACATAAACTCTTCCTTGAATGCAAAGAGCATATAAATCAAAAATACTGCAAAATGAAGTGTATTTTCAAAAATACACTTCATTTTCATAATAATAATAAAAAGTAAGCAAAAAACACTCCAAACAGCTTAAGAAACAGATTTGTAAATCAAGATTTACTGTAACACACAGACTATACTTACAGAACAAAAAAATGTATCTAAGCATCAAACATCAGATTGGGATTCAAGATCCTACCTGGTATCGCGTGTTGCAGGTTCTCACTAGATCCAACATCGCACTTTACAAACAGTGACAAAGCTGTGGCGCCGCCTGTTGATCACTAAAAAACTGTGGTGGCACCGCGTGCTGCACAAAGAGAAAGAGCGATGGCCGCACTTTTTACATAACCCAAGTGCAGTGACCCACAAATGATATTTGAAATCACACAAAGCCGAAAAAGAAAGATGTTAGAGCTCATGTATTGGATTCAAATGATAATTAACAACAAGAATTTGAAGCATCATAGGCATATCAAGGGAGATATAACAATTTCAAACCAAATCTAGCTAATTTACAAGTAGATATGATCTATGACAAGATATTGAAAATTGAAGATAGGGCAAAAACCAGGAACTCTGATCTATCTCTCAAGTATGGTCGCCACTTTTTTTATAATAAATACTCATCCAATGCAAAAAGAGATGTCTCCCTATCCTGAAACAGTTAGTACTAAAACAAAACAATCACAACATAAAATAACTTTCCCTAAGATTGCATAAATTCTTGAATAAAATACTCTTTTTACCTTCCACAGGCTACAAAGGTTGGTCTTTGGAGTGCTTGATCTATGTGGATCTCCTGCAAGATACACAACAAAAACACAAACTAGATCAGAGTAACAAGCTAGTCTATGATATTATGTCAAAGACCAAGGAATTCAACAATAAACACAGTGATAATTAAACACATAAATGTTTATGGGAAAGAAACCTTTATTTGCATTAAAACATGAAGAGAGAGAGCATACAACCTAAGCCTTAGGGTTGAGAAACCCTTCTCAAATGAACCTTGCCTCAAATCCTCAAGCTTGCCTACAAAACACTCACTAGTCTTGGCTGAATTTGGCCAGATTTTGGATGCAACAACATAATCTTCCTCTCTTTACCCATGAGGAGTAAGCTGGTATATAAAGGCATGGGAGGATAGGATAGGTTGCCGATCTCATGGGAGAGGTGGAGGGAGGATCCTATAATGAGGGATCTCAAGCTCCAGGTGGTCCTAGACCATAGGGATGAGGCTCCACGAAGGCTAGATTTGAGAAGCCTCTCGAATATTCCTTTTTTACTTTATAACTTGATCACCGCTCCTTGTCTAAGGGGAAAGGGCGTTACCAGGTGAGCACCGCACACTGTACATGGTTAACAGGTGGTGGCACTGCTTTTTGCTCACAACAAAAGGGATTTACTGATATAGGTACCACACATTAACCACAGGGAAAGTGCAATGGTGTCCAAAAGTATGAAAATATTGATCCTTGCCCATTTTCAACTTCAAAATTTGAGGATTTAAGGAAAATGCTGAGATTTTGATTTCACAACATGATGTTGACAAGAATCAGGTATAACAATTTGGTAGGCATGGGAGGCCATAGTGGGTTATGATGAATGGCATCGTTGGTTAATTGTGCCAAATCAAGCAGGTTGATGCTAGCCATGAATAGCAGACTAGGACTTGAATTGGACCGAGAAGAGACAACAATGGTGTCAGCGCCATTAGGAATGTAGTTCCCGTGGGTAAGGATGACTTTTGACAATATGAGTAGACACTGGAATGGTAGCAATATCCAAAACAATATTATAATGGCCAATGCCCCCATGCATGAATGGTTGTATCATAGGAACCACGGTGGTTGGAGTGGGGCCACCACTAGTGGGTAGCGTACCAGCAGTAGTGTGTGCTGTAGCAAGGGGCCCACTAGGACCAGGACCTGTAAGTCTGGCAGAAGGGATACCTGGAATGATTGGTGGAACTAACACAAGTCCACTATCGATCACCCCCCCCCTGAAAGGGGTTAGGAGGTGCACCATCCATGGGGCCAGAGGTAGCAGTGAACAGGGTAGGTTCGAATTGATAGGAATCTAAATCAGAATGAGAAGTAGTGTATGGATCTGAAGGTGGTGTATGATGTCGAATATGGATCCAACAGTGACAGTTCAAGAAATTGAACTGAGGGGTGTGTCCCCTGATTCTATGTGAGTAGCGTGGTAGAGAAATGATGACATGATGGTGTTTTGTGTAATGAATGTAGGTGTAAGAGTGTCAAATGCAGGCTTAAAAATCCAACTACAATCGAGTGTGCAGAAGGAGAGCATACAAATGGTGGCTCACAGGCTAAAAAGCAATCTCTAAGACCAAACTGCAACAATGTGTCATAGCAGGCAAGTCTACAACAAAGTGGTCATAAAGCCAACAAGAAATACTACCTAGAAATAAAATGACGCACTAACCTATGGGGTATGAGTGCAAGCAAACTCCTAGCCACAAGATGGAATCCCCTCACAAATCGTATCCTCTATAGGGTGATGAAATCCTAGTCAAACAATACGCAATGGAAGAATAATAAGCTAAGAGAATCCCAGTATCGAGAGGGACCTCGGGTACAAGAGCCCTATATGGAATTGAAACTAGGCTACCTCTTTCATGACATGTCCAGAGTGGTTTCCTGGCACTTCATCCCTTTGGCCCTGTAGAAGGAGCAAGTCGACATAAGTCGACTTGAACGAAGACCGACTTAGTCGATCAGCCGACTAAGTCGAGGGACCGACTAAGTCGGTCGGCTGAGTAAACACAGTGATTAGAGTCTGTTAACTAATAGTCGTGTCGGTTCGGTGAACCGACAGGTAGTTATGATTGTAACTGTTTGTAACCTGTATATATTAGGCTGTTGAGCCTCACAAGAACTCAGTTCAGTTCTTGGCTTTGTACGATCTATTGAGAATAATATAATCTGTTTATCCGATCTGTTCTTGTCTCTTGTATCTGTGTATATTCTGTATATTTTGGTATGTATTATTGGTAACCTTATGTGATCTGTGAGATTACAACAGGCCCTTAACACCCGGTATACTCTGGAATGCACTAGGAGGACTATGAAGGGTTAGCCTTCGATGCAGAATGGAGTGCGGTATTCCAACTTGACTTTTGGAACCCCTTCATTATGGCTTACTCCCACAAAGCGGGGGGGGAACAGACTCGTCGTGATCGTGTCAACAAGTATAAGAGGATTTCGATACCCTAATGCACAACAGATATGTATCATATGTAAGTGACAAAGGGGTGTTATTTGGATGCCTATCCTCAATGTCCTAACTCAACTAAAATATTTTTTTCATCCTCAAATGAGGTTACAATGTTGGTTGTATTAAGTTAATTTTTTAGGCTAGCTTGGGGTCATGATGTAACCAGGAATATTTCAACTTCTGCAGACAGAAGTTGTTCCTCTGGTTTGAGTGGTTCAGATCCAGAACAAATGAGTGAACGACAAAGGATGAAGACCCTCCCTAGATGTCATAGACACCTGGAATGCTGCTTCGATAGTGAACCTGTGTACCTATAACCAAATCAAACATGCAAACACATCAAAGCTACCAGAACATCATCTACTTATCTATGTTAGTGATTAAGGAATCTAAAAACATGTACATGCAAAATCAAAACAACAGTAATGTGGGATGGAAATCAATTTTGCATTAAGATGTATGGAGAAGTTTACAACCAATTAAGCCTTAGTGTCGACATGCATCTCCATGAGACAAAAAATTCATCCCCATAAGCTCCAACTTTTCTCTCTATGCTAACCAATGGCTTGGGCCAAGTGATCAATCCAATAGCATAACAATACCTCTATATTTCTCCCCCTCAACCATAGACATGAGCTTGTATTTATAAGACTCAATGGATAGGAATGGTTGAGAGATTTGTGGATGAGGTGGCCTCTAAGATCCTATGATGGGGGATCTCGAGCTCAATTGACCCACAATGATAGGGATAAGGGAGGACATGAGGCTCATGATCTAGAAGCCTCGAGAAACTTCTCTTTTTCCCATTTTACCCAGGGTACCGCTTTTCTCCTCTTATGATAGAGCAGTTTAGATAATAAAAGCTTATGGACAAAAGGCCACAGGCGATGGCACCACTTATGGAAAACAAGATACATGCGGTGCGAGCAAGGTACTGCTCTTGGTTCACAGGGAAAGCGCGGTGCTAAGTATTTTCATGTAGGATTGACAAAAAACATGGGGTTTCCACTCTAAATGCTGGGATTAAGGGAAAACATGTAAGTCAAAGGTCTTATTACATGGTGGTGACAGGATTTGGGTATAACAGAATGCCCCCCAAAGCGTGAGACTTAGAGGGATACGATAAATGAGAGCTTTGAGAGAACAAGTTGTCACCTAGAGATGAAAATGTCAGCTCGATCGGAGAATGTCGTCTAGTAGGCATCTGTAGTACATCAATATTTTTGACTCATAGACACAAGTAACCAACTCATGGCTGCAGACCAATACAAGGTAGATCCATGTGATAGGGGGCTCAAACTTGGACATAGCTACTAGACATACAATGTAGATCTATGTCGTACAGACGCAAATTTGAGCATAGCCACGACCATACAAATGTGGATCCATACTAGATATACAAAACTCCATTGCAACCTAGGGAAAGCAATGAGTGCTAAACAAATACCCAGGTTCTTCGTCTCGTCTTCCACAAAGTACGATTCGATCCATGTGATTACAATGATCTGAAGTCGATCATGGTAGAAACCACTTGATTACCAGTCAATGATGTGAACCGTTAACAAGTGTGAGGGAGATCACCATTGATGTCAATGATTCCCAAGGTACCCTAGTATAATATACTAAGTGCAAATAGATGTCCTGATGTCGAACACCCATTCGATTCTATCGATCAATGGTCAATGATGTGAACCTATGTCAAGAGTGAGAGAATCTGTCATTAAGGCATACATACCTCAAGGTACTAAGTTTTTTGTTTCTAATACTATTTCCCAAATAATGAGCTGATGTCGACGGGAATAGTCTCGTCGAAGGAGGGCCATGATGAGTCCCACATCGACAACACAAAACTCAAAACATAGTTCTAGAATTATGTGAATGTAGTAACCACAAGATTGACTCAAAAGTACTGACACAGAGACTATTTTGACTGCAGAGATAAACTTCTTCAACTTCCCTTTGAACATCAAGCAGCACGACAAAATACTTGGAAGCATGACTGAATGGGACAAACTCACGATGCGACAGTGGACAATGCATTCTTTTGAAAGACTCAAAGGAGTGACATGACTCATGAAAGTGGATCGTCATGGAGATCAGCTAAATACCCAATTGACTGAAATGATATGCAGACAAGTGCCATGTTTAAAGGTAACGACAAACTACTGCCATTTATTTGCAAAATGATTCCCTTCCCATTTCTCCCATCATGATCGATGAGTGCCTCTTTTCGGTTTTACGAGTTCAAAGAGGCTAACAAACACTTGGTATAGCTCGTCCAAAGACAAGTCCAAACTCATATGTTTTACGAACCTGAGAGAGGAGGGGTTCGTTCCCAAAAATGGGTCTCTCAATGTTTAATTTAACGAGTCCAATGAAAGAAAACTTGGCATCGTTCATGTTTAGAGAGTCTGAACAATTACGGAAGAAGACTCCAAAGGGTCCTTTTTCGTATGATTTAGTCCCTAAGTCCCAAAAAAGTATAAAATAATACCTTAGAGAACTCTTCCAGTCATAATTGGCTAGAGTGTTCCTTTTTCATAAATAGTCCATCCGAACCGAAAAAGAGATAACCTACCGTCAGAGAGACGACTCTTCAAATATTTTAACAAGCATGAAGAAGACAAGATCACTCGATAATATTTTTGTATTTAGGGAGCCTAAAAAGAGTTTAAAGAGGACTCCATGAGGTTTCTTTGCACAATGTTAATTTTTTACGAGCCTGGAAAGAATCGAAAATGGACTCGACGATCTTTTCATATTTAAGGAGCCCAAAAAGATTTAAAAGAAGACTCCACGAGGTTTCTTTACACAATGTTAGTTTTTACGAGCCTGGAAAGAATAAAAAACGGACTCGGACCTTTGATACTAGGTTTTAAGAGCGTGAACAAAGTGTCGTAACAAACGCTCATCGGCTTTTTCCGTTTTATGGTAGTACGAAAAAAGTCAAAAATGAACTCCAAAAACTTTTACTGCTATGGTTCCTCTATCCTACAATCGACTCAAAAACAAGTGTTAAATGCACTCATAACTGACATTAAGGGATTACGACCGATAAATTTCGAGTAAAAAAACGATTTTAAATCAAAACTATAGCATGTCAAACCTAAAAATGTGTATAAAAGTCATGTAAATAGTGAAAAATCAAATTATTTTACTATTTACCCATAGTGGAGAGCATTTGGAGCACTTTCCTAGTCAGATCTTTAGTTGCAGATATCGGGATTTTCCACCGTCAGATTCGAGCGCCGTCAGCTCCAGGTAACAGTTCAAACCCTACTCTTCCCTTTCATAGTCTCAATTTTGATTTTGGATGGTGTTTTGGGCTTGTGTGGCAAGCCCTAAAACCATGGGAACGGGCACCGCGCTTATCCCTTGCGGGATATGCGGTACCTCACTAGAACCGCACCGAAAACAAAATGCATAGGTGGTGCCACCGCCTGTCTTCAACGGTGCACAGGCGGTGCTGGCCGCAAAGATGTAAAATTGTTAACACAAGCAAAACTAGATCATTTCTTTGGATTTAAATGATTCAGAATGATTCTAATAGGTGTTATGATTGTTTTTGGCAGGCTTTTGCTGATCAAAAATGGTGATATGGAAGGAAAGACAACATGATAACGATGACACTTTTACCAAAAGGAATGCGGGTTGCATAGCCACATTACGACACTGTGGACTCATAAAATTCTTCTGGACTCCCAGTATGGTATCACACAAGCGGTTGCTAGGGCACATACTCCGGATGTGGAATTCAGAGCAACAACACTTTGAGGTTGGGGCTCATATTCTGACAGTAGAGGTAGAGGATATCTACTTCTTGACTGGACTCTCGAGACGGGGTGCCCCCATCTCGTTGACAAGTTCCCGAGGAGGGGATATTACCACACAAGAGTTGATAGATCGTCATTGTATCCCAGGGACAAGGACATCGAGGAAGAAAATCCCCATAAAGGAAGTGATAGATGGACCTCTATGGACTATCTTGTTTATTGTGCAGAGAGTGGCGAAAAGCCAGGGAGTGCACCAGGCTTCTAGGGCACACATGCTCTATGCCATAGAGGCCATGGCACCTATTGTATTCAACTGGGAGGAAGCCCTTCTTCCAATATTCAAGGATCAGCTGACTAAGTGTCGGAAGGGGGAACTGAAGCAGTTCAGTTTTTGGTTCCATTCTAGCCTGCTTCTTCTTCAAGCGAGTACCACAGATGAGACCCCAGGTGGTCTTTACAGGGCTGAGAGCGCGGGAACCCCGCATGCAGAGGTGGGTCCGGATTATGGCATGTACTGGAGCGGGCAGGGGGGAGGTGAATTTCGATGACCCGTTCTTTCAATGGCTTAGAGATCAGATCCTCATGGTGGAGGATTATGCTTATGCAGGTACAGACTTCAGCGGAGACCCTGACCTACTGCTCCCACCTGGTGGACAGTGGGGTGACCTCTGTAAGAAGCAAGAAACCCTAAAATGGACATAGTGTTTTTATGTTTTTCAATGTTTTATATTTTTTATGTCAAGTAACGAGACCTAAATATTTTCATGCAGACATTGGAGCAGCACGACCTTGGGGAGCTTCCCCATTGGATAGATGAGCTAGATCCCACTTTGTACCATAGGGCGATGATGTGACCGAGGAGTTAGAGGAAAACCTGGAGAGGTTGACCTTAGACATCCCTGACGCTTCCATTGATGACCTCCCTCTGAGGTATCAGAGACTTACAGCAGGAGTACCGGGTCGGTTTAGTAGACTGCTACATAGAGTAGCCTGGGCAGTGATGTGTTACCACAAGCATCACTAGATGTTGTATGCATGAGATATAGTACTGAAATCTGATAGCTTCAGGATTTTGTATGGTGAATTTTTCCTGAAAGCCTTACGTGCTTTAGATGAGGTCTCGTGACCTATTTTTTGTAAACATGTTCATATATATATATATACAGACTTTTACCTGGTGTTTATATGTCTCAAATGGTGAATGTATTTTATATGAGTTTTATGTGTCTCTAGTTGTTTATTTACAATGAACCATGTTTGATTTCAATGTCATGAATGGGAAATATGCCAATCTAGGATGTAATTAGCTAACGAGTCAGCAACTACATTATGTTCTCTAGGGATATGCCTATAAGTGATGGTTTCAAATTACCTTTCTAACATGCGTACCCTCCGGAAGAGGCGGAGAAGCACAAGATTTCTAATGGTATAAACATGGTTTAGATGACAAACCATGAGTTGTGAGTCCATCAAGACTACCAAATTACGAACATCCTGGGAGGCAGCTTCAGTCAGAAGACCTATGACTGCTCGATACTCGGTGATATTGTTGGTAGTGGGACCAATACAAACCGCTCTTGAACTAACCAAATCCTTAGCTAGGGAATAGAGGACCCAAGCAGCTGAGGCAAGATTCAAGGTGTGGTGGCAAGCACCATCAGCGAAGCCGTAGAAATCCATCTGCTCTACATGACCAAAACATGGTATAAACAGATGCAGACACTAAACTCAAAACCATATTGAAAATACTAAAAGCACACTGAAAGTCAAGCAATATACATATATACAAGATACTATCCAAGAAAGACCTAGGCATAGTACCTCTTTAGGTACAACCCATTGTGAGGTTACCCTAAAGGGATTCCATCGTAGTCAACGAGCTCATAGGCCCCTTTCTCTAAAACTTTAGAAATGACAAAAGGACCGTACCACATGGACTCGAACTTTCCTTTCCCTAGTTTGCCATATCTCTGGTCGTAAGTCAAAACTAGGTCACCCTAGTTAAAGGCACAAGGTTGGACGGATTTATCATACTGCGCCTTGACGTGTTTCTTATGTGCCTCATTAACCAAGGAAGCATCTCTATGAGTTTCGTCAAGGTTATTCAAGTACAAAAATATTTCTTCCTCTGCGGAAGTGTCTGGAAGAAGTTCGACGGCAAGTTGTAAAGATGGAATCTGACATTGAATCGGTAAGACAGCTTCGAGTCCATAGACAAGATGGAAAGGCGTGAAACTAGTAGTTGTTTTCACTGAAGTCCTATAAGCCCAAAGAGCAGAGAAAATAATGTGGTGGCAGTTGGATTTATGATCTCCAACCATCCGACGAAGCATAGTTTTCAAAACTTTGTTAATGGCCTCTACTTGAACATTAGCTTGTGGATAATATGGCGTAGAGTTTTCATGGAGAAAACCTAGCTTGGCACTCAGTTCCTCCATCATTTGATTAAGGAAATGTGATCCGTGATCAGTAACAATGAACTATGGGACTCCAAATATAGCTATGATATGATTGAACAGGAAGAGAGCGGTAGTCTTACCATCTTCCGCATATATAGGCATGGCCTCAACCCATTTTGTAAAATAGTCAATGGCTATGATGATGTAACCATGCCCCTTGGCTGAGGTAGGCTTACAATGCATAAAATCAACCCCCCATTTGGCAAATGGGCCAACGGCAATGATGGGGTATAGCAGAGCAGGATGAGTGCGCTTTTTGGGGTAAAAATGTTGACAAGGTGGGCATTTCTTAACAGCCTCGTGATAGTCTTTGAAGACTGAAGGCCATAAATAGCCAGCGTGAAGGATTTTATAGGTTGTATCCATCCCAAACAAATGACCACCACATGCTCTAGAGTGGCAATCATTCAACACATGTTCAGCCTCTTCATGAGTGAGGCATCGTCGGAGAATAGAATCAATCCCATGTATATACAAGGTATCATTCAAGATGAGGTAGTATTTCGTGTGGTGACGGATACGGCGGCGATCGTCACGGGATAGATATGGCTGAAATCGTTGTATTTGGAGATAAATCAACAAGTCTCCATACCATGGATCAGTAGTGCTGATCAGGAACAGGAATTCATCTGGAAATGAACCACTAGGCTCAGATTCCGTCGAAGCACAGGGAAGATCACACATGAGCTCAGCAAAGTCTAAGGATTTCTTTGATATGGCTTTGGAAAATTATAGATCAAACTCATGTAGTATGACTATCCATCAGGAGTACTTGCCCCCGAGCACCTGATGATTTAGGATGTAATACATAGGGTTCTAGTCTGCCAATATAGTGGTTGTGCGGAGAAAAATGTAGTGACAAAAATTTTGTACAGCAATGACTGTGGCCAATGCTAACTTCTCCATGTGTGAATATCGGGTTTTAGAATCCATACGATTCTTACTTGCATAGTAAATCACGTGCTCCTGACCGTTTGGATTTTCCTGCACCAAAACCATAGCAATGTTATTAGCGGAGGCAACAATATACAAGAGAAAGTCCTTTGAATAGTCCGAGGGGTGTATCACTAGTGAATGAGTCAAAGCGTGTTTGAGATTATCAAAGGTGCATTGGGCTTGGTCATCCCAAAAGAACGGGGTGTCCTTTTTAAGGAGACGCATATAACCATGGGTTTTCTCTGCGAAATTGCACACGAAACAGCGGAGAAAGTTTTCCTTCCCTTGCAAAATTTGGAGTTCAAGGAGATTAGTTGGGGCTGGTAGAGCTAAACTGGAGGAAATTTTCAAGGGGTCTATCCAGATTCCATCCTTAGAGACCACAAAGCCTAACAGATGTCCTGTCTCAATGCAGAAAACACATTTATGCGGATTGAGCCATATATTATAATGACGACATCTTAGGAAAATGTCTCTAAGATGACCAGGGTGGTACTCCCATCGCTGTGAATGAGCAGGGAGGTCGTCAAGGTACGGTTTGAAAATATGTTTAATATCGTGAAACACAGAGGACATCGCACGCTGGAATGTGGCTCCATCATTTTTCAAGCCAAAAGGTAACTTCTTATATGCAAAGGTTCCCCATGGGCAGATGAATGTTGTCTTGTGCTGATCGGTGGGTAATATCTCAATCTGATTAAAGCCAGAGAAGCCATCCATGAATGAAAAGATGACACTTCTGGCACAGTTGTCGATAATCTGATCGATGTGCAAAGTAGGAAAGTTGTCCTTGGGACAAGCTTTATTCAAATCCCTAAATTCGATACAGACTCTACTGGTGCCCTGCTTTTTATTGACAGGGACAACATTCGATACCCATTTCAGCAGGGGTATGGGATAAATAAACCCAGCTTTGAGAAGTTTCTCTATTTCAGCTTTAATAGCTGCGGCCTTCCGTGGATGGACTTGCCTTAGTTTTTTCCTGATAGGTTTAGCCGTGGGATAGGTTTTAATCTCGTGGACCACAACGGATGGGTCAATCCCTAGCATTTCTTCATAGGACCAAGAAAAAATATCACGAAATTCTTTGAAAAGTGCCTTAAATGCTTCAGATTCATCTGCCGAGTAGTTCTTCCCAACATGAACATGCTCGATGGTACTAGGCTTGGCTAATATGTTAATTGGATTCATCTGAGTAATGTTGCCAAGGTTTCCTTCAGAATCTGTGTCTTGCAACAATATGGGACTTTGGGGTACGTTGACAATATCAGCAAGAAACAGGGATGCATAATCATGGTTAACCAAACTGGTGTTGGGAAGGAACATGGATCTATGGTGGTGATCCTCCCAAATGGACTCATCTGTACTCATGATCTCGATAATGGACTCGTCAGAAGGAAAAGACTCACAGAGATAATCTAGAACAAGAAGAGATGGTTCTAACCAATAAGGTAAGTGGTTAGGATCCGAAGCCACTAGATGAAGGTCATCAGTGTGATCATCGAAAAGGGTTTGAATGGTGTCATACATTGCTTTGTGTGGAATCAACAAGGTGGATTCAACAACTTGTTTTCCCTTAGGATCATGGTCAAATGATGCAATCATATGGACTGTCGCGGTATCCGTGTTAGGAGGAGTGGATGGAAAAATACCCATAAGGGATGAATCCTTCAACATGCCTACCCCAATCGACTGGTAAGGAAGACGGTATTGGCCTAAGATGGGGATGTTATTAGCCGTAGAGGTAGTAACATCCAACGTATAGAAATCAAGCCGGTCAATGGTAACAATTCTCCCTAGATGCAGAAATTGGACTATTCGTAATACTATTGAAGCGACAGTTGTCATGGCATAAAACTAATTTCTTCCTAGAAGGAGGTTGTAATCTAACGGGGCATCTACTACTTCTACTTGAATAGAAACATTTTTTCCCCCAAGCTCGACTACGAGGGCTGATATGAGACCATGGGGCTGGAAACCTCATCCATCAAAGGCTTTTAGAGTCGTAGGTGATGTTACAAGCTCGGGAGAGCTGAGAGCTTTCCAACAAGACAGAGACAAAACCGAGCTCGAAGCTCCTTCATCGAGTACTGTTCTAAAAACCTTCTTTCCAACTACTTTCGTAATGATTTGAAAATCAATTTTATGAGGTATCCTAGACTTATAGTTCTCAATATTGAAATGAATCAAATTAGTATTATCCAGGTCTAAAGCTCCTAACGCTGTTAACAGATTTTTGCGTTGTATAGGACAACTTTGGAGTACTTCTAAGGTAGACATTGCACACGGTGCCTGAGCGAGATCTGCAACTACATTATAAAATAGAGCAGCTCGGGCATTAGGGTTAAAAACAGCCTTCCTAAGAGTATTTTTGGGTGGACGTAAAATCATGTCGAGAGTAGGCTTCTTGATGGTTAACAGGACAGTAGATGAGGATTCCAGAGAACTAGTAGAGGGAGCTTTCTCTGAAGAAGAATGGTCTTATTTCTTGTCTGCGGGTTTGTCATAATTCTGACTATGAGTTTGTAGACTAATGGTATCTGAGGACATCATACGAATTTCTTCTGATGAACTAGAGTTACCTTGATTAGACATGTGGTCTATCAGTTGTTGTTGAGAGGGAAAAGGATCCGTGAGAACTGTGGGTGTGGGATTTGATTTCAAAAATTAGGAGATTTCGTCCCGACGAGGACACTCTTTTGTGAAATGGTCACCTCTACATAGCAGACATGGATATTTTGCTTTTCTCTTCCCTTTATTGTTATCATTGTTGGTTGGTCTTGGATTCTCCTGTTGGTTTCCAGGTTTTTTATTCTTATTTTTACCCTTCTTTTTATTATTGCTCGAGGTTTGAGTACTTTGAATAGAATTGACCCCGACGGAAACCTTAGGAGTCGAAGGAGTAGGGGTGGTAGTTTGAGGTTGCTTGGTAGGTTTCACTGCTGACGGGGACTGGATTGAACCAACAATCCCATCAACAGGTACTTCTGTTGGTGGCTTTACGGGATTGGTGCTTGAGCGAGGAGCTTGAGGAATCAAGTCATAAAGAGTTCCAGACTGGGAATAGACCAAGTCTAGATACTGGGCTCGACTAATGGCTTGCTCTTTAGTAACGGCACCGCCCATAGCCACATCTCGAGCAATTGGAGGCTACAAAGATTTGGTAAACCAATCAGCTAATAACTGATCTGGAATAAGGGCCTTAATAAGCCTTCTCCGCCTTCTCCACTCATGGATATGATCGGATATGTGGGTGGAGGTGTTCTATCGCATAGAAGTTAAGAGATCAGTACCCATTTCATAACGGATAGGGAGCTGAAAGTGTGTAAGAAACACAGTTGCCAAGGAGCCAAAATCCAAAAACGAATGTTATGGAAGTTCAATGTACCACTTCGCAGTTGTACCAGTCAAAGTTCGTTGAAAGAGTCGTAACCGAACCGAATCATCCATGAGGGAGTTTAAAGAACACCATAGATGGAATGTCATGACATGGTTTTTTGGATCGTCTCCCTGCTTCCCATCGAACTTTGGAATGTCTGATGGTAACTTTACTGGAATGGAAGACCACGAGGGATTGTGTTGAATGGGGTCATTAATCAACTTGGACAAGTCAGGCAAGTACAAAGTTGCTAGGAAAGGTAACTGACGGTTAGGTTGCACATACTGGTAATATTGATATGGCATATATGTACCAGTAGGACCGTAAGTAGACTGATAGACAGGTTGTTGCAAGGAAGAACTACTGGTAAATCCGCCCATGGGGGGTTGACCATTAGGACCATTAGGACCATTAGGGCCACTAGGGCCTCCGGGACCACCAGGACCATTAGGACCACCAAACCCTCCAGGATCTCTAGGAGGTAAACCCCCAGAGCCACTAAAACCACTAGGGGGAGGGCCACCAAACCCTCCAGGTTCATTAGAAGGAGAGACACCAGGCCCCCTGAGACCACCATGACCATTAGGACCGTAAGGAGGGAAGCCACCAGGCCCCCTAGGACCATTAGGCCCCCCAGGAGGAGGACCTCCATAAGGCGGTCCTCCAGCACCTCCCGCAATATGAATAGGTATCCCCCCCATAGCTGGCATGTAAGACCAGTTAAGATGCCCCCATGGCGTAAAAGTACTACTAGGGTATGGAATTCCTATGTACGACATTCCTGTAGGGTTGGGTGGATAATTAATATTTCCTACAGGTGCAATATAACCATAACCTCCAGAGGATTGAGTGGTTACAGGTTGTGCCCCCAAGGGCTGACCTGAGCTGGATGGGGTATTAACCATATTAGTGTGGGTGGGAGGGACATAAACTGTAGATTGTTCTGTATTAGAGGTATGTCCTTGACTTGGTAAAATTTTGGTGCCAAATAACGTAGGTTGTGTCGAGGGTTTCCCCTCGGCACTAGAAGGGGATGACGAAACATGAATTGAAGGTTGAGGCCCAGGTGTAGAGGACCTGGGAGGATTGGGAACATACATAATATAGGAGGTGGTGGGGTTGGAAGTTTGACCTGGGTTGTGTGGAGTCGCTGTGTGATCTATAATCGGTTCAATGGGTCTCATAGAATCAGCAAGTGAACAATATCCCACAGGTACAGCTGCGGAACGTGGTGGTGGTGTGCCCAATATATCATCTATTTTCTTCTCAATCTCTTGTGCACAAAGAATGGTTTCCTGGTATTGTCTACGTTCTTCTTCATCTGGAGAAATTTCTTCAGAAAAGTTTAAACGGGTGCCAAATGAGGCAATGGCCTGTCCTATAGAGGTATCCCAAAATGGAGCATTGGGACCATAATCTGGACGAGTAGTATCATCAACATGACCTTCTATGGGAGAATGGAATGAGGTATTTCCCCGAGAAGGTTGTTGGACCAAGGGAGGTAAGTGTGAAGGATATGGACCTCCACTTTCTGCACCTACATTATCTCCCACGGGGGAGGTGGTAGTAGCTCCTTGGTCGATAGCTTCCATTGGATTTTCTCCTGAAACAGGAATAAAATCAGGTGTCAAGCCCTGTACTCTTCTGGACTGTCTTAGCTCAGCCAGTTTGTACAGTTCCTATCTAACCTAGGGTCACAAAAACTAAAAAACACACCAAAAATTTCCCTACTTAAGCTATAGGTCAAACAAGTAAACTTAAAATGACAGGAGGGGTTCAGATAGTCAGGTCTCTCACGAGGATTGTCAAGAAGGTGCCACTCACGATATACCTCTAGGGTATGTTCATAGTAATCTCCCCGAATGTTGTTTTTGGTGTATGGCTCCAAGCAAGACGGCCAAAGGGCTTTTCTCAGATGGATAAGGTATCCTAGTGGGGTCTCCCGATATACTCAAGGTACGTGGGAGCTCGAATCGATAGTAGTGCTATCTAATACATAACCGTACACAAGGGGCCTTTCGATATACAATTAAGTACGTGAAGTACCTTTCTATATACCTCAAGGGTACGTGAAAGGCCGTTCGATATACCGACTGTACGTGGAAGAACCGCGTGAGTCCCGGGATGTAATGCAGACAAGTAACGACAGCTCCTACGCTTAACGACGCCCGAACACGTCTCTAACCTATCACTCAAATTGCTATGTAAATTTTAACCTATAACTACTGTTAATTTTAAAGTGGACGGTTAGGTGAATGCATGGATTTTTGACAGAAAAAGTAAAACCATGCAATATGCGTATGCAAATATTTCACTTTACCGTTTAGTATGCCTACCTACGGGAGGGAAAGAGAGTATTTTCATTTGCTTAAACACCAAAAATATTTCCAAACAACAATCTTGAACACAAAATCAAAGACAAGCAGCACTTTCCAAACTCATTTCTCTTTTCTAAAAGCAATAAAAAGGGGAAGAGTCTATTTTCCTAAAAGAAAAACAAGAAGCACACTACATGCATATGCACTCTATTTTTCAATTTTTCTTAAGACATAGATAAATCTAACTTAAAACTACCATATTTTTTATTTTGATGAGATAGTACTAAATGCATAAGAGACAAAAGAACATAAAGAACCTGAAAGCTTGTAAGGCCAATCAGAGATCCAATGTCTAATGCTCAATGATGATAAAAACCTAATCTCATTCAAAAAAAATTCTTTTTTAAAGAAGCAAAAAGAAGTTCTCTATGAAAACAAAAAATGAAACCAAGATGCTAATCAAATGTTTTTCTTTCAGTCTATATAACAGAAATGAAAAGAGATCTTACTAACACCCTAAGCTTTTCAAAAAACAAGAAGTCCTTTCACAATCACAACCAACAAGCACAGAAGTGAATGAACAATCAATAAGCCTAATCTAGCTTTTGAATTCTCCAATCAAACCAATCTTTAACCATAAAATTTCAAACCACAAGCATCAGATTCTAACACACAAGCCTGACAGTGCAGGGCTGAAAGCAAATCAACTCAAATTTTTTTGCAAAAATGAGAAAAAGTGGTCTTGGAATAAGGCCTACTTGGAACCACGCTGCAGGGGTCTTGACAGAGCAGTTCTGGACCAACATCGCTTCTTGCCAACAAGACTCAGGTGGTGGCACCGCGTGCTGCTAACAAGGTTCAGGTGGTGGCACTGCTTCTTGCCAACAGCTTAAGAGCGGCTCCCTGTATAGATCCAAAACATAAAGGAGAACGACAGATCAAGTTAGAAAAAGATCAAATCAAGGTAAAAACTGACAGATTGAGAGTAAAAAAGAGCATAAAAGGTTGAAATAATTCAGATCTAGACAAATATGGAAGTTTCAAACCAAAATACACTGAGTCAGATAGCAGATCTGACTGAAGAGAGTTGGAGATGGAGCTTGGATTCGGAAAAGAGTTGAAGAACTGAGGAAGATCAGATCAACTGATACATGTATCTAATCCCCAGTGGAGTCGCCATATTTGTAACCAGAAATATTTCACCTTCTACGAATAGAAGTTGTTCCTCTGGTCTGAGTGGTTCAGATCCAGAACAAATGAGTGAACGACAAAGGATGAAGACCCTCCCTGGATGTCGTAGACACCTGGAATGCTGCTTCGATAGTGAACCTATGTACCTGCAACCAAATCAAACATTCAAACACATCAAAGCTACCAGAACATCATCTACTTATCCATGTTAGTGACTAAGGAATCCAACAACATGTACATGCGAAATCAAAACAACAGTAATGTGGGACGAAAATCAACTTTGCATTAACATGTATGGAAAAGTTTACAACCAATTAAGCCTTAGTGTTGACATGCATCTCCATGAGACAAACACTTCATCCCCATAAGCTCCAACTTTGCTCTCTATGCTCTCCAATGGCTTGGACCAAGTGGTCAATCCAAAAGCATAACAATACCTCTATAGTTCTCCCCCTCAACCATAGACATGAGCTTATATTTATAAGGCTCAATGGATAGGAATGGTTGAGAGATTTGTGGATGAGGTGGCCTCTAAGATCCTATGATGGGGGATCTCAAGCTCAACTGACCCACAACGATAGGGATAATGGAGGACACGAAGCTCATGATCTAGAAGCCTTGAGAAACTTCTCTTTTTCCCATTTTACCCAGGGTACCACTTTTCTCCTCTTATGACGGAGCGGTTTAGATAAGAAACGCTTATGGACAAAAGGCCATAGGCGGTGGCACCGCTTATGGAAAACAGGATAAATGCGGTGCGAGCAAGGTACCGCTCGTGGTTCACAGGGAAAGCGCGGTGCTAAGTATTTTCATGTAGGATTGACAAACAACCTGGGGTTTCCACTCTAAATATTGGGATTAAGAGAAAACATGTAAGTCAAAGGTCTTATCACATGGTGGTGACAGGATTTGGGTATAACACATGAACCAAGTGTTTTTACTTTAGGGTGTGAGATGTGTGCACAAGTTATGTGTAATGTAAAACCCCAACGATCTCACAGTCGAGATGCAAATGCAGATAAATAACAATAAATGATAGTAAATATCATGCAAAATAAACTATTTGTTCCAGAAGAGAAAATGTACACAAGTAAATGAGTGCATAAGGAACTGAACAAAGTGTAGGAAACACACGGGGGGTCTCAACTACGAAGCTTGACTAAGGGGGCTCACATACAAGGCAAAGAGGACCAGAAAACAAACAAGGGGGCTGTAAGGAATCATATCTGGAAAGAAATAGGTCGAGAAGGGGTAGAACATAGACCAAGGGTCTAGAAAAAGGGTCTCAAACACCAAAAAGGACTGAAAATGTTAGGATTTATAATCCCCCCTTGTCCATACTTAGTCTATTAGATTATATTTTCCTAACTTAGGAGTCATTAATTAATATTGGATTCACTAGTACCATTGGGTCCACTTGGACTATTGGTGCCACCGGTACCAGTCACCAGAGTGTGGGGAACACATATAGGGGTTAACTGCAACTAACTGCATGTTCATGCATCATTTTATGTGCCTCGAAGACTAATCCCTACAATTTAGGATCCACTGGGAGTGCCACCACCAAACTCCTTCAGTTGTTGGTAGTTGGTAAACTAGTTAAGCTAAGTTATGCTCTAGTTACATTCAGTTAGAAGTCCTTCAGTTCAGTTAGCACCAGTCTTGCATGGTTGCATGTGGGTAGGTGCCTATTCTCACCTACCTCGCCAGTTTAACTAGTTTAATTGATTGAGAGACTGAATTAGACATCTGGAGTTAGACTAGTGAGCTCTGATAGTGATTTAGACACTTCTATTTAGCCATGTAGTCAGATTGAGCTGGTAGATTCGAATCATATCCACATGATTTGAATTCTCCTTTGTGTAACATTGTTGTATAGTGCTAGGATTAATGAGGTTTATACTGTAATTATACTTAGCAATACTTATCAGTTTTCTGTGAAAATTGTCTTGCTCAGTGTGTATTTTTCATTCCATTCCACTGCACAATAATACAATTCAATTGCACTCATTGCATGTAGATCAATGGCACAATAATTTAACATGGTATCAGAGTCTGTTTAGTCAAGCAGCAAGTTTGTCCAATCTCCATTGTACACCATAAGTAGTTGGGTTTCCACATAAGTCTTGCAAAGATTGCATTGCTAACTTTGGATTCGTCTAGAGAAGTCTCTACGGGCATGACAGACCCTGAGAAAGTGTACATGTTGAGATGGAAGGATTGATTCTAACATAATTCTGAATTTTTTTGTTTTTGTAGTGATAGGTACAACTTCAATATGGATTTGAGATTGTCAGTTCCTCTTCTTTCTCCATTCACAAGATATTCAGAGTGGAAATTAAAGATGATTTCATCTCTAAAGAGACAAAGTATCTATGAGGTATCTATTAGACATGGTAAAGAGTCTTATGAAGATGAGAATGACTACTTAAATGACGGTGATAGAGCTTTTGGAACAATATTTCTGGTCTTTTCTCCAAGCTTGTGCTACCTTATTGATTATGCTAAATAGCCAAAGGATCTCTTGACAGAATTGGATAGAACCATTAGAAAGAAAAATGAGAATCATTATAGAAATTTGGAGAGCACACCCAGCACCACAAGAGTTCTTTATTCAAAATTCTCAGCCTCTACTCTCTCTTATGAAGTTGTTCAAGATGAAGAAGAATTAGAATCTTCAACATAGTCAATTCGAATTGAAGAATTATCCTTGGAGTGACTCCTTCTGTTGCTCCGAAAGTTTATGAGATCTATGATATCTCATCTTCTCATATGGCTGATCCAGAAGAAGATATCCGAATCTCTATTGTTGAAGAAAAACTCTGCTTCCATTCTATGCAAACATTCTCCAATGATTCTTTTATTTTAAATTATGTGCATAGTTTACCAGTGATTGCTTCAAAAAATAAAGAGGAATTCGATTTCTCTCTCTAATGTTGTTGTTGGTGTGAAGAAAAGTGATACTTTGGATTTTTTGAAAATAATATGAGATTGTAGGAGTGATTCATTCACTCTCAATGATCTAGAGCTTCCAGCAAATTCCTACATGATTGCATGCACCAATACTCAGAGTTTTGTTGAAGAAGGGGAAAATTGTGCATCTACCATCTCGATGGAGCACTTGGATTTGTTCCACACTCTTGGATCTGATATGAACTTATTTGGATCTGATATGATATTATTTGGTTCAATTTTTAAGTTTCAAGAGCCTCCAGTAATACTTGTACATGTTCTCATTAATTTTGGTGTGAAAAAACAAGTACCAAAAGTCTCCTTCAAAATTGTTGTTGGGGATTTGAGGTCAGTTTTCTCTCATGAGTTTGCTGATATTATATTTTTGTATATTTGGATATTTTAAAGGAAATATCAGGTTTTAGGAGTGATCCATTAACTCTCTTTGATCTTGAGCTTCCAACAAATTCTTACATGATTGCATGCACTAATATTCAGAATTTTGTTGAAGAAGGAGAAAATTGTGCATCTACCAATTCAATGGGGCAATTGGAACCTTTGTTCTATACTCTTGGATCTGATATGACCTTATTTGGATCTAATATGAACTTATTTGGTTCAAGTTTAAGTTTTGAGAGCCTCCATTCATGCTTTTAGTTGTTCTCATCAATTTTGGCATGAAAATCAAGTACCGCAAGTCTCTTTCAAAATTGTTGTTAGGGATTTGATGTCAGTTTTGTTGATATTATATTTTGTGGATCATTGGTTATTTTTGAATCTATATTAGATTATGGATCTCAATCATTCTCTCTCCACAGTACCAGGGCTTCTCTACCTTTCTATTTGATCACATACTCATCTCCTCACAGAACTAGTAAATATGGAGACATTTTGCATTCGCCTGAACACTTGCTCCTAACACTTCGAGCTGATTTTACATCACACGGTTTGATTTTCAAGGCTGAAATATATCAGTTCATTGGATTTTCCTCACATGGTTCGAATTCTCAAGCACTTTTTCTCTCTCATCAATTGATCTCAGTTGCTCTGCATGGGTCCAGTTTTCATCTTGCAGTTGTCCATGTTCCTAATTCAGTTGAGCATATTATTATTCTTCCAAAGACGAAAATTCCTCTATACATAATTATTTAATTTGGATTCAGAGGTTTGCATGCATAGTCTCGGGATGTTGCCACATAGAAGAACCAAGATACTGCATTTGATGTTGCATAGTGCTACAAATTGTAGTAAAATTTTCACAAAGTTTTTATTCAAAACTTGTTTTTCCTGATTCATTGCTTATCTTGAGGGGGTGGGTTCCCATGATGTTTTCCCCTATTTCATCGGTTCATTAAGCAGCATTTTTTAATTCTTTTATATTTTAATGAGTGAGTTTTGGCCTTGTTTCCAGGGCCCACAGTTATCCAAGTTAGGATTAAGTGGGTGTTAGGATTTATAATCCTCCATTGTCCAATGATTAGTCTATTAGATTATATATGCCTAACTTAGGAGTCATTAATTAATATTGGGTTCACTAGTACCATTGAGTCGACTTAGGCTATTGGTGCCACCAGTACCAGTCACTAGAGTATGGGGAACACATATAGGGGTTAACTGCAACTGACTGCATGTTCATGCATCAGTTTATGTGCCTCTGAGACCAATATCTACACTTTAGGAGCCACTGAGAGTGCCACCACCAACCTCCTTTAGTTGTTGGTATTTGGTAACTAGTTAAGCTAAGTTATGCTCCAGTTACATTCAGTTATAAGTCCTCTAGTTCAGCTAGCGCCAGTGTTGCATGGTTGCATGTGGGTATGCACCTATTCTCACCTACCTCGTCAATTTAACTAGTTTAACTGATTGAGAGATTGAATTAGACATTTGTAGTTAGACCAATGAGCTCCGATAATGATTTAGACACTTCTAGTTAGCCATGCAGTTAGATTGAGTTGGTAGATTCGAATCATATCCACATGATTCGAATTCTCCTTTATGTAACATTGTTGTATACTATTGGGATTAATGATGTTTATATTGTAATTATACTGAGCAATAGTTATTAGTTTTCTATGAAATTTGTCCTTGATCAGTGTGTATTTTGCATTCCATTCCACAACACAAAAATATAATTCAATTGCACTCATTGCATGTACATCAAGGGCACAATAATTCAACAAAAAACTACAGGTCGCACCTGTCAGCGAAACATGTGTGATCGGGGTCGCACAGAATAGTCAAATTGTCGCGATCTGGACAGAAAATCAGCAGACAGGCTCAGGTCAGAAAAAACAAAGGTTTCTACGCGACAGGTCACACAAAACGGGGTCACAGTAGCGATCGGGGTCACTCAGGGAACCAGGACAAGTGCGATCTGGAGTTCTGGTCCAAGTCACACTTATCGAGGCAGAAGACGCAACCTAGGTCATGCTTATACAGAAAAAAGGTGCGACCTGGTCGCAACTTTCTGCCGGATAAGTGTGATCCGACCGTAATTGAGGATTTTTAAAGAAAAAACTATAAGCTTGGGCCAGGGGACAGGAACTAATGCAATACTAGATCAGATCTGCCGCAAGGGGGTCAAATCTATGATGACTAAGAGTACCCAAGTATAAAAAACCAATATAAACACCTGCAAAAAACAAAGATCTGAGGGGATCAAGATAGTGGACTTTCCGAAACTGTAGTGTGGATTTCTCTACTACCACGTGTAAAAGCACCTACCCTAGATCAACTCGATCATAGGATAGAGTTCATGGTGCAAAGTATCTCTCAACTTTGACTTGAAATAATAAACGATAACAACAATAATAATATTTTTTATTTTTCAAATATATTATACTAACTAATGAAAAAAAGCAATCATACCTTTCTGTAATGTGGGCCACTGTAGCCGTCCGAGGAAATGGTTCGCTAGCTCCACAGTCTGGTTCTCCAGTCGTCTCCACTAATGGTTGTCAAATAGGGGAAAATGGATCGAAATGGGTATGGAGCAAGCTCAACATACACCGTGGGAAGGATATGGCGAAATATGGGAATAATGATGAAAGGTAATGTCACGTAATGTAATCCAAAAGTCTAGGAATCAAGGAATGCTTCTGGGGAGACGTTCACAATGTATTATGATAGGATGATCCAAGGTTTTTTTACCCATGGTAATGACCCGTGGTATTTTATTGTGTATGGTATTTGTCCATGGTTTTTGGCCCATTCTCATTTTAGGGTTTTTTGGTCCTTTTTGGAGAGAGTGGGGATCAATCACAATAAATGTTCAACTTCCCTGCATTTATGGGGGAAGGAATAATAATGTTTTGGACCATATTTGGTGGAATTTTAGTTATGAAGGTAAAAATGGAGGAAATAATGGTGGGATTATGATGTATAATCATGGTTTGGACCATAGAGAGCTAGGTGAACATTTTTTGGTGTTAACACCAATATGGACTATTCTGAAACGGGGCAACAATCATTTGGGAAGCCACCTTCTTTCTAATTCTATACCTCTTCCATAAAACAACAAGGGGATGTCTTATTTGCATATATCTGTACCAAATTGACTTTAACTTCTTTGGAAGTTCTAAGTCACTCCATGTATCTATTTTGATTTCATTCCATTGTTTTGAAAATTGTTTCCACCAAGCCTCTTTCCATTCTTCTTTATGAGTTATGTTTGCTTCAAATGTTTGGAAAATAATTGATTTGATACTACTATAGTTTTTGTGGGGTTGACCAAATGAATTGTTTGGACTGATAGTAAACATATTGTTCCTTTTTCATTTAATAAAAAACATCCCAAGTTCCCCATATCTTTTCTAACCACTTCTTTGATAAATTATATCCCAAGCCTTCAAAATTGTTTAAACAATATGTGTGGATTACACCATTGATTTGACAAAGGAAATTGTTTAACTAAGATGTGTGGATCATACTTTTGGTTTGACAAAGAAAAACCACACTAAAACCATTGTAAAAGTGACTGACCACTTGATTTTCATCACGAAGTAACAAGACCAGTAATTGTGTCAACAAATTTCATATATGAGGTTGAGTAGTTTGGATAGTTATGTGTATAACATATCTTTACCTCAGAGTTTTTTTTCTAATTATTTTAAATAGGTCAAATAAATTATGCAAAAGAGCCCCTTATTGTCATTTAGACTCTTTTTTTTAAATTCCACATGTACTCTTTTTGGTAAGTAAGAGAAACATTATATTATCTTAAAAAGAAAATACAGAGCTTCCAAAACATCCAAATCGAATAATGTCAGTGATTCAAGGTTCCCAAAAAATATTGCCCTAATTTTCTTGAGCCACCCCCCGAAAACCAAGCATCCCATACATCAAAAAATTATATTTTCTACCCCTCCCTTGCATATAAGCATTAGAGCAGAGCCATAGTTATTGTATCACCTTAACATTAACAAACAAGAACTACATATTTGAAATACAAAGGTGCATCAAAACAGAGAAAATCCTCCTAGCCAAGGCTCAGAAGCCATGGGAGCCCGACATATGTCCCCAGAAAACCCCACTTGGATCTACCATCTCTCTGCTTAACTGTCCCACTAAGGGCACCTAAACATGAATCCCAAGCACCAACATCATGGCATCCACCTTCACATTTAGTTTGTTGGTCTCATCATGATTATCCTTCCAGCATTGAGCAGGAACTTCATCGCCTTCCTCCTTCTGTAAGCGCTCCCAAATCACATGACCCATTAAGTTCTTCATAACATAGAAGAATCCTACCATGTCTTCATAAAGACCAAGGCACACATCATTGTTTCTTGGGTCCATCACCCAGTCCTCCACTGCTTTGGTTTCTCCTTTCAGGCTCTCCTCATCAAACTTATCCTAGATATTAGCCTCAATCTCCTCTAAATGACCTTGAACATACAACGAAAGCCCCAACTTAAAGTACTTATCTTCCCAAGCCACTCATTTTTTAGCCCTGGTAATATTTCTCCTAACTCCCTGGGGATTTTCCCTGGGATCCCTACGTTCCTTTTCTCCATTGCTCCCCGCCATTATTTCCCCATATCCATCCTCAAGAACCAAAATAGAAGACTACCTTTTAATTTCCACCACCCTAGTTGCATGCACAGAAAGGAGTTTCCATGACGATGCATGTAGCCAACTTTACGTTGTTTATATAGTAGTTTTCCATTTTCAACCATGATCATGAAGGCACCGGCGCTGAGCTCAGGCACCCTAACTTCTGTCGTAGTCAAGAAATCCTTCCATAGCTTCACAGATCTACCACCCCCTGAACTAATCAATTTCCTTACGAATGGGCCCTCCTGAGTAACTCCATCTCGGGTCTCATTCATTAGTCTTAAAGGAGGATATCCTTCACAACACCCCATCTGTCAGCCCTGTCCTTTCTACAACCATGTGGTCCTCTTATGGGACAATTACAACTTGTGTGTGTCAATTTCATCTTCATGGGTCGTATCAAGAAGCACTTGGGATTCACATCATTCCTTGATAGTTATGGTAGCTAACTCCTCCCACGAGTCACCAGTTATCATTCCAGCTACCTAAATTCCTTCATTCACCAATGTGTTAGTTGGTTTGTTTCCATCTCTTCGAACATGGATGAAGGTGATGGATCTAACATTCTGAAGTAAACCCACTAAACACTCTAACCTATATTCCAAACACCAATTCTTTGATCCATGGAATAGGGGGTACTGTTGTGAATACAACCCGCCATGGTAATTGTTACCACCTAAGTTGTACTTAGTGGTTTTTTATCAAGTGAACCTGGTGAACTGGACAAGGATAACTTGTTCGGACTTCAGAAGACCTTCAGTCTTGCTTTTGGGAAACTTTGTTGTACTATATCACCTGTTCATACCCCCTTGGGGGGTTGTAATAAATGTTCTAGCATGATAGTGTCTGTAAAAGACTCAGTCTCTTAGACTTTATTTGTCAATCTTATCATCCCAGGGTGTTTTTTCCCTTGGTTATTATTGGTTGTTGAATAAATGACTAATAATTTCTGATTTTTTCACTCAATACCTCCAAAGTTGGGGTGGTCAGCTTGGCATTTAGGCCTATTGAGGTTATTAGAGTCTATGTGTCAATGTATAAACCTGCTAGGCATTATGGTTGAGTCATATGAACATGTCTAAGTCCCCCTAGGTTTTTTAAATGTTTTTATTTTTTTCAGTGTTTTTTATTAAAATTTAATTTTTCCAAAACTTAGGCTATTTTTAATAGTTTAATTGGGAAAATTGGTTTTGTAATAAAAGTGGGCTCAGAAGTCAGATTCAATCATGTAGGTGCTCATTTTCAAGCTAAGAGCACCCAATAAACCTATAGATCCACTATTTCCTAGTTTTGAGTGATTTTCCATCACTCGGGTCAGAAAGCCCCAGAAAATCAATTATTGATTATTTTAATTAATAAATTGATGAATAATGGAGCAAATCCAAAATCCTAGATCAATGAATTCTCAACTGATTTGATTGAAATCAGTCTCATCGGCACCAAATTGACTGGATCTAACAAATACTTGACTGAAGGAGGTGATTTGGACAGATCCAGAGTTGAACTTCAGCCTCCTTTATGGGGAATTGTGCCCTCTCTCTCTCCTCCACACATGTGGGCTATTCTGGAAGCTTTGTGGTTGATGTGTCAGTCAGGAGGTTGATGTGTCAGCTCAATCAGCCCCCTAATTGACAAGTAGACTCAGTGGAAGCTCAGTTCAACTTTAGATCAGGCATTAATGGACTCTCCTTTAGCTGCAGTGGTCTATCTCCTTGGGATTTACGCCCCCCTAGGCTGGATCTCCTGTGTTTTGTATAAATAAAGCTCAAACCACCTCTTCCAAGCTAGTTAGAACTAGGATTGAGGTGGTGTTGCTATTGTACTATTGTTATTGTTCATTTGAAATAAAGAGAAGCTTTGGAGGCAAGATGATGTCATGTCATTGTATGTGTGGATGAGCATTGCCATGTTTTACTGAGGTAACCTATATCTATGTTCATAATTTGCTGATTGTTTGTGGATTCATTGCTAAGATTGATAATAAGCTTACTATAATCTTGATAGGAAAGGAGATTTTCAATAAGTTTATTGGCCATCTCTTTCCTTTGATGCATGTTTAGATATCTAGATTCAGCATGTTTTATAAGTTTATATGCATGTTATTCTGAAATCTCTATGTATGTATTAACCGGATCTCACAAGTATTTTGGCAAGTCTTTGGATTCAGTTGCAGGTTCCTAGCTTGGAGAGTATGTTGATCTAGTTTGCTTCTTCATTCTCTCCAGAACCATTCAAAGGCATAGTCCCTTGACATTCCACCTGAAAGCTCCACGGTGGATCTTCAAGGCTACCAACACTCTTCCTCTCTCTTCCTCCTTATAAAAATCCAAATCTTAACTTGTTACTTTGGTTGCAAGCTTTGTTATAATTTAGATCTGTCATATTAAAGTAAAATTTACATAGATCTACTATTTCAAATCTCATAAGCTAGATCTCATTTCTGAAAAGTATCATTAAGCATTCTAGATCTAGCTTAGGGAAATCATCCATTTTGCGTGGCAATTTAAAGAGAATCCGTAGGTTGCATGCTCTATATTTCCTTTTCTATTTTAAAAAGATTAAATCCAGAAATCAGTGCATATTTCATTGGATGCACAAACAGCAAGCCAAGATCCTAAGGAAAGCTTGCTTTCCTTGGTTCCTTTTTCACTGGTTTAGCTAGTTTTAACTTAGTTTTGTTTGAGTTAAAGTAGGTTGACCCAAAGGTACTCTTAAAGTGATTTTGGGCATATTTAATTATAACATGCTCACTGTATTTTAGCAGGCATAACAAAAAGAAGAGAATCTGTTGTTCGAAAGTGGCATCGAGATCGTTCAAATCCCCCCAGGGGTCCCCCCTTTGATTGAAATCTCAAAATTTTGGAAAGTTGTAAGATCTTAGTTTCATCCTGTATAAGGACCAAGAGGATTCTGATATTTCAGTTTGTTGATATTGTAACCCATAATAATAAAAGGAAATCTCTTTTTAGTAGTCTCTTTCGATCCCGCTCCCCATCCCCCGAGGGGGATCCGCGTCCGTTTCATTTTTTTTTGCATTCTTCCATTTTTTTGTTCTAGTTTAGTATTGACATGCAGGATGGTTAAATTTGATAATATTTTGCATTATTCCATATTTTCAATTCAAAAGTAATCATACTACTTATCCCACGACTTCTCGATTGACCCGCAAGGGGAAAAAGATGTGTGGTAGGACTAATTAGAAAACTTGTGTTGTGTATCTCTGATTCCATTTTTCATTTATTTTTTTGATAGTCATAATAAAATAAACCCCTCCTTGATTCCCCGATTGAGGTCCACTTGGACTGAAAGAGGTTCCTGGAGGGTTTTCTTTTTAATAAGAATACCTCTTTTAAAATTTACTAAAAATAACGAAGACTCCAGTGTGTATGCTCTGTACTTGGTTGTGGTTCATCTGATCAGTCAAGATGCATCAAAAGCACTTGAATGACTAGATTAATTAGTCCTCACCTCCCAAATTGACAAACCATCAGGCGAAAATCCAACGCCTCGAACAAACTGTAAGCGGTGGCAAAATACCCAAAGGAGTGCGAACAACTGGAAAGTGACCTCGAGGTGCCGATCTCTGCCACACCCTAATGGGTGCGTTATGAACAATAGTCTCCGAAACTCCATTCCATCCCACAAACACCTTGCGGGTAGCCGTGAAAGTTTACTTTTGGACATACTCCAAGTACCCCTCAAGTATATCTGGAGTCCCCTTTTTGGCTAATTTAATTCATTCACATTCCACATTAATTTAAAATCTACCAAGAGACATTTGCAAAACATTCATTCAAGCGCATGCAAGCACATTATTTTCTTTGTTGACTCCATTTAAGGCACTGGTGATTTACTTTGACCATTTCCTTCGATTATATATATATTGAGTGTCATTACTATCCTTATATGTTTTAAATCTTTCATCTTGTTATCTTTTGTTTCCATGGTTAATTTCAAAACTCCTAAACAACTTAATCAATATAACACCATCACACTAAGTAATTAGCCTTAGTAATTTAATAGGGTCTACTCCCCTTGGCTTCGTTAGGAGTTAGCCTAAATGGAGGATTCAAGAACAAGGTGACAGGCTTGACTCAATACTTTCCCCCAAGGACACACTAAGTGGCTTGAATATTTCTGCTATGTAACCTAGGTGTGTGAAAGGCGGCAACAGTAATCACTAATTTCAAGTCACCTTCAATGATAAAAGGAAACTAGTTCTTTCTTTGCACCATAAGCAATGCATGGATAAACCCTTCCATTTATGTTGCATTATTTGTTTCATGGCCAGTTCATCCATGGAAGAAGGACCTCAACCTCCCATTATGGTCTCTAATCAAACCTCCAAAACTTGCATCCCTTGGGTTTCCTTTGGAGGCACTATCAAAGTTAAGCTTAAAGATATCAAGTGAAGGAGCCACCTAGTGATTCAGACTCGGAGCCCCCGGATGAGGAGTTTTGGTCGGGATGATACATGGAAATGGGATAGAAATTACCCAAGCCTAAAGGATAAGAGCTTCATCTCCCTAGGTTTTCCAACCATTCTCCTCCCAAGAGCCCAAACGGATAGTTTTCAGAATCTCTGATTATATAGTTAGCCAAACCTTGTCAATGGAGGTGGAGAATCCTTTGAATGTTTGTCGATTTATTTATTTCCATGTATCTCACACTACAAAACCCATGAATAATTGTCATAATCGATTGGAAATGGGGTTTTTGAATGGATCCTTTGGCCAATTCGCAAATTGAGATCTGGTCTTCCCTTGGTTCTATTGAAGCAACGAAAGGTTGCATCCCCACAATCCCATAGTTCGATAGAAAAGGAGCAAGATTCCAACAATTGTCCATCATTTCCTTGACATTCTGACACAAGTAACATTGGTAAGGTCCCAAAAGCCCTCTTTTCATAAGATTCTCTCTTGTAAGAATCCTTTGTTTGAAAATGAGCCAAACAAATATTGAGATTGTTTTCCATAACTTTGCTTCCAATATTTTTTTCCAAATTGACTCAATCAATTCCTAGTTAAATCCTTCCTTAATTTCATAAGCCTCCTTCATTAAAAATGCACCCAATGGTTTCATCCCCCATCTTAGTTTGTCCTTGTCTACTTGGGATCGAATGTGTCGGTCCTGAAGGGAGTCCATAACAACCTCCACCTCCTCACGTGGCCCTAATTTCTCCCACCAATCCCTTTGGGCCCACTCTTTGAATTCAATATTTTCCTCTCTGGTATCCCAAAATTCCGTCACCTTCATTTTTTTTTATTCTTCACATACTTGACAGAGGCGAGGGATTTCAAGGGAGTCTGCAAGTCTAGGGAGTATTTTCCACACATATTCCCAAAAGAGCGCCATCTCCCCATCTTTGATTTGTAGAAGTTGTTTTCTTGAACTAGATCCCTTCCTTTCATGGTTGAATTCCAAATGTGAGAGTCACCCTATCCTCAATAAAAGGAATAAGGTCCCGCTTTTCCCAACCTGAGGCATATTTACAATGCCATAACTTAGCCCAGGGTTCAAATCCATGAGATACCCATCACCACCAAATTTTTGCTCCACATACCACATTCATTTTCTCAGGGTCGTGCAATCCTATGCCTCCAAGGACCTTCGGTATGCACACACTCTCCCATTTTACCAGAGCCCGTTTCCTTTGGTGTCCTCTACTCCAAATAAATTTTATCTAGATATTTCAAATCTCTTTTAAAAACGCCTTCGAAGCTTCTATACTAGAGAAAATATAGATAGTCATGGCCTGGAGAACTAATTTTACCATGACCAACCAACTTGGCAGGTTCATGGGTTGATAGGTCTAGATTTCCAATCGTCTCCTCATTTTCTCCAAGAGCTCAGTCCAAGATCCTTTACACACAATTTACTCCACCAGTGGAGTACCTATTATTTGGATGGAAGGGAGCTCTCCTAGAATCCAAGAATCCTACAAATATTGAACTTTGTTATTCTAGAAGGAGGATTGTTAGTGTTAACCTTAACTCAAGAATGAGTCAAAGGTGGTTTAGGTCTATCACATGTTTCAAATTTATTAGGATCTTTATCTGAAAGAATAACAAGCACAACAAGATGCATAAGATAGAGCAGATACACAAGACACAAATATTTTCCTCGGGTAAACCATAAAGGAGAAAACCCTAAAAACTTCCTCAAATAGATATGTCGGGAAGACAATATCACAAGATGGAAAAACCCAAGAATAAGAAGTCTTATGCAACTCTCTTTCTCTCTCTCCTTGTTCTTCTCTCTCTCTTAATGCAAACTTGAATGAGTGTGTGTGTGTCTAAATGAGGGAGGGTGCCTCCATATTTATACACATCAAGTGAGTGACCTGAAACATGACTGGGCCGACCTCTTAACCTAGCAGAGCCAACTTCACCTAGGGAGAGTGAAAAATACATTTTATTATATTCATCTTGGAGACTATTGCCTTGACTTACAACAGAGGGTTTACCTCAATGACCATATACAATAATGACATATTGAAAGGAGGGAAACACATCTATGATGGGGGTACAACAATATACAATGATAATATACATCATAATATATTCTGAAGTTACAAATACAACAACACTCCCTCTTAACTAAGAATTTATGCTCTCGCCACAATCATCAACACATATGGCCACGTCATCATCGTTGGATCATCATCATCGTTGATGGCGTAGTCCTCATCTTGTAGATCATTGAATAGTGACATTTGTCGAATATATCTGTTATAGGAAGTTTCTACAAAGCCAACCATGTTTCATGTTGGTTGTATCCTAGTCCTCATCTAGGTCTTCATCATATACACGAGCAAGCCATAATGTATGTACAACCTAGGACCATACATTACATTGCAACTGTAATCGCCTCCGTCTCCTACTATCATCTCATCGTATCTGGATCATCTCATTATCGGACACATAGAATATCCTAGATGCATACCACAGACCACCTGTGTTCTACAAACATAGGAGTACGCCAGAACTCATTAGGTCTCAAAGACGACCTATGTCTACCACTATGCGAGAATCTCCTAGGAGCACACCAAGTGCATTATGTCTATCCACGGCCATCCTGCATTTTACCAACATAGGAGCATGCCATGACTCATTATGTCTCAATGACGACCTGCATCTACCACTATGTGAGAATCGCCGAGGCACACACCAAGTGTGTTGTGGCCTCTCATCATCTCCAACATGGGAACACATAAGGACTGATTACATCCAAGGACAACCTGCCTACTAGGATATGACTCATTACGTCCAAGGAAAACCTCAAGGACTCATTACATTGAAGGATAACCTGCGTACTACACCATAACTGATTACATCTGAGGACGGCCTTCCATGACTCATTACATCCAGGGATAACCTACATACTACGCTAGGATTCGTTACATCTACGGACGACCTAACATGACTGATTACGTCACAAGACAACCTGCATACTATGCCAGGACTAGTTACATCCCGGTATAGCCTGAGTACTATGCCAGGATTGATTACATCCAAGGACAACCTCTATGCCTTCCCATGTGAGACTCGTTCTAGTGTATCTCCATCTTCTGTTCTTCTCATCATCTCTAGCATGGAAGCACTCCAGGACTAATAACGTCTGAGAATAAACTGTGTCCTCCACCATGCAAGAACTACTCACTCCCTCTTTCTAAGGACCTCGATCTGGATAACACCAAGTCTCTCTCTGAAGTATTTGAGTTTCACTCTAACTAGCAGCTTGGTCAACACATTAGCTATCTGCTCATTTGTCACCACGTACTAGAGCTTCATTGCTCGTCTCTATACCATATACTGGATATAGTGATACTTGATCTCAATGTGCTTCAACTTGTCATGGAACACCGGGTTCTCTAAAAACTTCACGCAACTATGGTTTTCGCAAAAGATACAAGTCACCTTTAACTCGAGATCAAACAAATCATACAGTAGCTTTCGAATCCATACCGCCTCACAACTAACCGAGAAAGCTACAACATACTCTACCTCGGCTGAACTCAGTGACACATAAGAATGCTTCTTTTTAAACCATGAGATCATATCAGATCCCAAACTGAAGCACTAGCCTGATGTGCTCTTCCTATCAATGGCACTGCCTTCTCAATCCAAAACAACATAACTGTGCAGGTTAATACTTTGATTCGCATCATACTTGAGCCCATACTCAATTGTAAGCTTGGCAAGTACCACAATACATGCTTTGCAGCTATCAAGTTAACATGTCTCAGATCCATCTGGAACTAACTCAGGGTGTTCACAACAAAGCATGTGTATGGTCTTGTATTCGTCAGGTACATCAATGAACCAATCACCTGACAATACATCATGGAATCAACTATCTCTAATTAAGCATCACACTGTAGCTTCAAGTTTGTTTCCATAGTTGTGGCTATTGCCTTTAATTCTAGCATTCTGAATCTCTTCAGAAACTCCACTGTATACTTTCCTTGACCAAGGAATATCCCATCTGCACTCTACCACAACTCCATGCCTAAGAAGTAGAGCATCATTCCTAGGTCTTTCATCTTGAAATCAATGCAAGATTCCTCTTTACATCTACAATGAGTTCGTCCTTTCCTATCAGAAAAATGTCATCAACATATAGCAGGAGCATCACTGATATTTTTCCTTCAACCTTGAAGTAAAGGTTGGAATCCACTTTACTATTGGTAAAGCCTAATCTCATAAGGAAGTTGCACATCCTGTAATGCCATGTCTCAGATGCTTGTTTCAATCTATACAAGGATTTATTCAATTTGCACACATGATTCTGCATGCCATGTGTCTCAAATCCTAGTGGCTGCTCCACGTACACTTTCTCTTCAACTACACCATTCAAGAATGTTGTCTTTACATCCATTTTGTGTACCTTCCATTTCATTACTACAGCCAATGCAAGTATAGATCTTATGGAAGTGTATCTCACTACGGGTGCAAATGTCTCCTCATATTCTATGCCTTCTTTCTCAGAGAATCCACGGGCCACGAATCTTGACTTGTGTTTTTCAATGCTACCATCTGCAACATGTTTGATCTTGTAGATCCACTTAGAATCCATGACAGACTTTCCTTCCGATCTCCGAACTATCTCCCAGATGTCATTCTTCTTAATCGATCGATACTCCTCTATCATTGCATCCTTCCATTCTTTATTTTCTGCAGCATCTTCATATTTGGAAGGTTCTTTATCAATGATGTCACATAGCAGGGCCACATAGCTATCATATGGTTTAGGTATTTTCCTTTCTCTATGCATCCCATCTGGAGAACCATACCTTTCTACATCTTGTATTTACTCTTGTGCCCATGCCGGTTTTTTCTTGTGGGAGTTCTTCTTATGAAGTGCTTCTACAGGCTCTTATGGTTCTACCATGTCTTGATCGTCATAGTCTTCTAGAATTGTCTCTTTTGTTGTCATGTCTCGGACTTTGGTTGATTCATGTTCTTCGATCTCTTCAATAGATAGTTTTCTGGATCTAGAGTATGATGAGTCTTCATCAAATGTTACGTTTCTACTTATGTCGATCTTCTTAAATACTAGGAAGTATATTCTTTAGGTCTTTGAAGTCATTGTATCCTACAAATATTCCATTCATTCCTAAAGGATCGAGATTGGTCCTCTTTTCCTTTGGGATGTGTATGTACACTATCCAGCCAAATATTCTGAGATGACTGATTTCTGGTTTCTCTCCTGAGAAAGCCTCTTCAGGAGTCTTATTGTTGAGTACTTGGTGAGGATTACGGTTTTGTACATACATAGATGTCCTTGCTACTTATGCCCATAAGTGCATCGGGAGATCCTAGTCATGTAGCATTGCTTTCGTTGCTTCCATTATTGTTTTGTTCTTTCGTTCTACAACGCCATTTTGTTGAGTATTGTATGGAGTGATCAACTCCCTATTAGTCCCAAGTTCTATGCAAAGTTCCTTGAATTATTTCGAGGTGAATTCTCCGCCATTATCTGACCGCAGAGTATTGATCTTCCTTTCAGTGTGATTTTTGACCAAGGCTTTGAATTCCTTGAACTTGTTGAATACTTCATTTTTCCCTTTCAAGAAATATATCCAAGTATTACAGGAGAAATGATCTATAAAAGGAAACACGGTATACATACCCGCTTAGTGAGTTGGATGACATGGACCCACATACATCTAAGTGGATTATATTCAGTATTCATTTTGATTTCCTTTCACTACTGGGAAATGTCTGCTTTATGTTCTTTCCTTGTGCACATCCCTTTCAAATGACTTCATGTTTTGTCTAGATTTCTAGAAGTTCTGAAACCACATTGCTTGCAATCTGTAGTGCTCTATAATGCACATGTGCAAGCATTTTGTGCCCTAGCTCGCTTGGTTCTATGGAGTCATGAACCAATGCTTTTCCAAGTTGTCCCTTCAACTTGTACAAGCCTCTCTTTTTCTCTCCAGTCATTGTTGCATCATCTAATGTATTTCCTTTTGGCCACATTAGGACTTGGCCATCAACGAATGCAACTCTTATTCCCTTTGCATCTAGTGCAGAGATGGAGAGAAGATTCCTCTTCAATCCCGAAATATATAGCACATCTTTTATCTTAAAGGATTTCCTAGAGTCTAGCTTGTAGGAGGCTTCTCCACATCCTTTTACGGGTATTGATAACCATCCCCAAGTTTCACCTTGTGAGGTGACTCATGCATATATATTGACGAATTATTCTTTGTATCATGTCATATGTTTGATTCCCCACTATATACAAGCTAATCATTGCTTCCATGTGAGATAGTGCCCATGAGTGTTGAGATTAGGACATATTCTTCATCACTTGAAGAATCGGTTTCTTATCTAAGTCTCTTTATTGTTGGTTCATGATCTTCAATGGTGTGAGCATGATGTATTTTCTTCTTGTTGAAGGAGACTATGTTTCTGGAACAATCTATGTAGTAATGTCCCTTCTCATCATAAGTGTAGCATCGAATGTTGAAAGGGTCTCTTCTGTATTTCTTTTGGATTTTGTGACGATGGTCCTCCCTTTTGTTGTCATGGTGATCCTTCTTCTTTCTATTATATCTTATTGTGTGAATTATGAGATCTTGATCTTCAGTTGCTCCCATATTCTCTTCTCTTGTTATGAGTTGATATTCTTCTTGTGTGCATTCTTCCCAAACTCTACTGAAACTGATCAACTTCATTATGGCACATATTCCTTGAATGAATGAATCCCATGAACTAGGGAGACTATTCAATGTGCCCATAACAATATCTCCTTCTTCTACATTCTCTTCGATTGCTTCAAGTTGTTATTTGATTTGAGTGACCCTTGTGAAGTAGGATTGCATGGTATCTGAGTTTTGTATCTTCGTATTCTTCAGTCGGTTCCTCAATGCCATCTTTTGGTTGATGTTCTTTCCTTCAAACAACTTCGTCAAAGCATCAAACACTTCCTTACGTGTCTTCAAGGATGACACATGGGGTATGATATGATCCTTAATAGAATCTGTAATGATTATCTTGGCCTTGACCAAGTTCTTCTTATGGATATCCTTAGTCTCATCTCCCTTTGGTTCTAGAACTTCCTTGTTGATATACTGATTTAAATCATTTTCTTCAAGGATCAGGGAGATCATGTACTTCCATGCTCGGAATTTGTCAGCTCCCCCAAGCATATCCTCAAGTTGGGTATGATTAGTCATTTTGAAACAAGAACCTCAAATGGAAGTAACAGAGATTTAGATCTTACCAATTTGAGGTTCCCAACCTAGTTTTGGAGCTGGTTGACCCAGGGTTTGTTAGAGAAACCCTAATTTTTCAAACTTGGAATTTTGGAATTTCGTCTAGATAAAAAGATGTGCCTCCTTGAGGTGAGTTTCTCAGTAAGGTCCTTTTCCAAAAACTATGGTGGGAAGCCTCTAAAACTTGACGCCCTAGTTTCTTCCAGTAGTGTCTTGTAGTATCCCATGGTCAAAAATTGAAACTTCTTCAAATTTGATTCTTCTTCCACCAAAATATGCACCCTCCTAGGACGAGTTAGCCTATCCCCATTTTCTTGAAGATTTGTGGAGAGAATACCTTGAACTAGGAAGCCCTAGTTTTTGGTGTCGTATAGTGTGCCCTTCTTTCATAGAGGCTCTGATACCATGTTAGTTTTTCTAATATTATTCAAATTTATTAGGATATTTATCTGAAAGAATAACAAGCACAACAAGAGGCAAAAGATAGAGCAGATACACAAGACACAAATATTTTCCTCGGGGAATCCACAAAGGATAAAACCCAACAAACTTTCTCAAAATAGTTATGTCACTAAGACAATATCACAAGATGGAAAAACCCAAGAATGAGAAGTCTTCTGCGGATCTCTCTCTCTCTCTCTCTCTCTCTCTCTCTCTCTCTCTCTCTCTCCTCCACATATCCTTATTGTTCTTCTCTCTCTCCTCATGCGAACTTAAGTGAGTGAGTGTGTGTCTAAATGAGGGTGGGCTCCTACCTAATTATACACATCAAGCAACTGAACTAAGACATGACTGGGTCGACCTCTTAACTTAGCAGGGTCGACTTCACCTAGGGAGACTCAAAAATACATTTTATTATATTCATCTTGGGGACTATTACCTCGACTTACAATGGAGGTTTTACCTCAATGATCATATAAACTAATGACATCCTAAAAGGAGGGAAGCACATCTTCGATGGGGGTACAACAATATACAATGATAATATACATTTGAATATCTTCCAAAGTTACAAATATAACAACACTCCCTTTTAACAAGGAAGGTATTCTCTCTCCACAGTCATCAACACATATGGTCATGTCATCATCGACATTGCTATCGTAGTCCTCATCTTGTTGATCATTGAATAGTGACATCTATCAGATCTATTTGTCATAGGAATTTTCTACAGAGTCGGCCATGTTTCACACTGGGTGTAGGCCTAGTCCTCATCTAAGTATTCATCATGTCCATGAGAAAATCATCGCATAGGTACAACCAAGTACCATACATTGCATTTCCACTATAATCACCTATGTCTCCTACCGTTATCTCGTCGCATCTGGATCATCTCATCATCACACATGGAGAACAACCTAGATGCATACGAGAGACCACCTTCGTTCTCCCAACACAGGAGTACACCATGACTCATTACATCTCAAAGACGGCCTACGTTTACCACTATGCGAGGATCACCTAGGATCACACCAAGTGAATTATGTCTATGTACAGTCACCCCGCATTCTGCCAACATAGGAGCATGCTAGGACTCATTACGTCTCAACGATGACATGTTTCTACCACTATGCAAGACTCACCTAGGTGCACACCAAGTGCCTTGTGACCTCTCATCATCTCCAACATGGGAACACATAAGGACTAATTACGTCCAAGGACAACCTGCATACTACACCAATACTCATTACGTCCAGGGGCAACCTCAAGGACTCATTACATCCAAGGATAACATGTGTATTATGCTAGGACTGATTACATCTAAGGATGACCTTATAGGACTCATTACATCCAAGGATAACCTACGTACTACGCCAGGTTTCATTACATATGAGGACTACCTGACAGGAATGATTACATCTCGGGACAACATGCACGCTACACTAGAATTGATTACATCCCGGGACAACCTATACTCCTTCCCATGTGAGATCTCATTCTAGTGTATATGTGTATTATGATATTCTCACATCTCTAGCATGGGAGAACTCTAGGACTGATTACATCTAAGCACAACCTACGCCTTCCACCATGCAAGAAATTGTCACTCCCTCATTCTAGGGACCTTGATCTAGCTAACACCAAGTCTCTCTCTGAAGTATTTTAACTTCACTCTGGCTAGCATCTTGGCCAACACATCGGCTATATGTCCATCTGTCACCATGTACTAGAGCTTCATTTGTCCTCTCTGCACCATATCTCAGATATAGTGATACTTGATCTCAATGTGCTTCGACTTGTCATGGAAGATCGGGTCTCTAACAACTTCACAAAACTTTGGTTGTCACAAAAGATACAAGTCAAATCTAACTCGAGATCAAACAAATAATATAGTAGATTTCAAATCCATACTACCTCACAATTGGATGAATAAGCTACAACATACTCTACCTCAACTGTACTCAACGCCATGCAAGATGGCTTCCTGCTAAACCAGGAGATCATACAGGATCCCAAACTGAATTAGCATCTCGAAGTGCTCCTCCTATCAATGGCACTGCCTGAACAATCTGAATCAACATAACCTTGCAGGTTAATCTTTTGATTGACATCATACTTGAGCCCATGATCAACTATACCCTTCAAGTACCTCAATACATGCGTTGCAACTATAAGGTGATCATGTCTTGGATCTGTAAGGAACTGGCTTAGGGTGTTCATAACAAAGCATATGTCTGGTCTCATATTCCTAAGGTACATCAATGAACCAATCATCTGGTGATACATCATGGCATCAATTGTCTTTGGTGAAGCGTCACACAATAGCTTCAATTTCGATGCCATAGGTGTGGCTATCGCCTTATAGTCCAGCATTCAGAATCTCTTCAGAATCTTCACTGCATACTTTCCTTGACCAAGGAAGGTTCCATCTGCACTTTGCCACACCTACCTCCATGCCTAAGAAGTAGTGCATCATCTTTGGGTCTTTCATCTCTGAATCAGTGGCAAGCTTCCTCTTTACATCTAAAATGAGTTCGTCCTCTTCTGTCAGAAACAGGTCATCAACATATAGCAGTAGCATCACTGGTCTTTCACCTTCAACCTTGAAGTAAAGAATGGAATCCACTTTATTCTTGGTAAATCCTAAACTCATCAGGAATTTGTCCATCCTGTTGTACCATGTCCTGGGTTCCTGTTTCATTCTGTACAAGGATTTCTTCAATTTGCACACATGAGTTTTCCTGTCATGTGTCTCAAATACCAGTGGTTTCTCCATGTACACTTCCTCTTCAACTACACCATTCAATAATGTTGTCTTTACATCCATTTAGTGTACCTTCCATTTCATTACTGCATCCAATGCAAGTATAGATCTTATTTAAGTGTATCTCACTACGGGTGCAAATGTCTCCTCGTACTCTATGCCTTCTTTCTGGGAGAATCCGCGAGCCGCGAATCTTTCCTTGTGGTTTTCAATGCTACTATTTGCATCATGATTGATCTTGTAGATCCACTTTGAAGTCACCACAGACTTCCCTTCTGGTCTTGGAACTATCTCCCAAACATCTTTCTTCATAATCAACAGATACTCCTCGATCATGGAATCCTTCCATTATTTCTTTTATGCAACCTCTTCGTAGTTGGACGGTTCTTTATCAATGATGTCACATGGTAGGGTCACATAGTTGTTGTATGGTTTAGGTATTTTCCTTTCTCTATTCATCCCATTTGGAGCGCCATACATTTCTGCATATTGTATTAGCTCTCGTGCCCATGTTGGTTTTCTCTTATGGGAGTTCTTATCATGAAGTGGCTCTACAGGTTCTTATGGTTCTGCCATGTCGTGATCTTCATGGTCTTCTGGAATTATTTCTTCTATTGTTGTGTCCAGAACTTTGGTTGATTCACATTCTTCGATCTCTTCAATAGTTAGTTTTCTGGATCTGGAGTATGTTGAGTCTTCGTCAAATGTTTCATCTATGTTGATGTCGATCTTCTTAAATCCTAAGAAGTATATTCGATAGGCCTTTGAAGTGTCACTCTATCCTACAAATATTCCCTTCCTTCCTGAAGGATCAAGCTTGGTCCTCGTTTCCTTTGGGATGTGTATGTACACTGGGAAACCAAATATTCTAAGATGGTTGACTTCTGGTTTCTCTCTTGAGAAAGTCTCTTCAGGACTCTTGTTGTTGAGTACTCAGTGAGGAGTATGGTTCTATACATACACAGTTTTCCTTGTTGCTTCTTCCCATAAGTGCATCAGAAGATCCTCGTCATGTAGCATTGCTTTCACTACTTCCATTATTGTTTTGTTCTTTCGTTATGCAACACCATTCTATTGAGGATTGTATGGAATTCTCAAATCCCTCTTAACCCCAGATTGTCTACAAAGTTCCTTGAATTCTTTTGCGGTGAATTCTCTGCCATTATTTGACTGCAAATTCTTGATCTTCCTTTCAGTGTGATTTTCAACAAAGGCTTTGAATTCCTTGAACTTGTTGAATACTTCAGTTTTTCCTTTCAAGAAATATATCCAAGTCTTATGGGAGAATTCGTCTATTAAGGAAACATAGTATAAATACCCGCTTAGTGAGTTGGATGGAATGGGCCCGCAGACATCTAAGTGGATTATATCAAGTACTACTTTTGCTTTGCTTTCACTACTGGGAAATGTCTTCTTTACGTTCTTTCCTTGAGCACATCCCTTTCAAATGTATTCATGTTTTGTCTGGATTTCTAGAAAACTTGAAACTGCTTTGCTTGCAATCGGTAGTGCTCTATAATGCACATGTGCAAGCCTTCTGTGCCATATTTCACTTGGTTCTATGGATTCAAGAACCAATGCTTGTTCAGGTTGTCCCTTCAACTTGTACAAGCCTCCCTCTTACTCTCCAATCATTGTTGCATCATCTATTGTCTTTCCTTTTGGACACATTAGGACTTGGACAGCAATGAATGCAACTCTTATTCCCTTTGCATCTAGTGCAGAGATGGAGAGAATATTCTTCTTCAATCCTGGAACATATAGCACATATTTCATCTTCAACTATTTCTCGGAGTCTAGCTTGTAGGAAGCTTCTCTACTTCCTTTTATGGGGTATTGATAATCATCCCCATGTTTCACCTTGTGAGGTGACTCATGCTCAAACAAATTGACGAATATTGGTTCTCTGTATCTTGTTATATGTTTGGATGCCCCACTATATACAAGCCAATCATTGCTTCCATGTGATATAGTGCCCGTGAGTGATGATATTAGGACATATTCTTCATCACTTGAAGAATCAGTTTCTTCTCTGAGTCTCTTTATTGTTGGTTCATCAACTTCATCAAATTCTTGTTGAAGTGTCCTTTATTTCTTGGACAATCTCTGGATTATTGTCCCTTCTCATCACAAGTGTAGCATCAAATGTTGGAAGGATCTCTTTTGAATTTATTTTGTCTTTTGTGATGATGGTCCTCCCTTTTGTTGTGATGGTGATCCTTCTTCTTTCTATGATATCTTCTAGTATGAATTATGAGAGCTTGATATTTAGTTGCTCCCATCTTCTCTTCTCTTATTATGAGTTGAGCTTCTTCTTTTATGCATTCTTCCCATAGTCTACCAAAACTGGTCAAGTTCCTTTTCGCACTTATTCCTTGAATGAATGAATCCCATGATCTAGGGAGACCATTCAAGGTGGCCATAACAATCTTTCCTTCTTCTACATTATTTTCGACTGCTTCAAGTTGTTCTTTGATTTGAGCAACCCTTCTGAAGTAGTATTGCATGGTCTCTAAGTTTTGTATCTTCACATTCTTTAGTTGGTTCCTTAATGTCATGTTTCGGTTGATGTTATTTCCTTCAAACAACTTCATCAAAGCATCAAACACTTCATAAGGTGTCTTCAAGGATGACACGTGGGGGATGAGATGATCCTTAATAGAGTCTACAATTATTCTCTTGGCATTGACAAATTTCTTCTTATGGATAGCCTTAGCCTCATCTCCCTCTTGTTCTAGAACTTCATTACTGATATATTGATCCAAATCATTTTCTTCAAGGATTAGGGAGATCTTGTACTTCCATGCTCGGTAGTTGTCAGCTCCCCCAAGCTTATACTCAAGCTGGGTATGATGATTCATTTTTATATGAGAACCTCAAATGGAAATAGCAGAAATTAAGATCTTACCAACTTAAGGTGCCCGACCTAGTTCCGGGAGTTGGTTGACCTAGGGTTTGCCAGGGAAACCTAATTTTCCAAACTTGGAATTTTGGAAATTTGTATGGATAGAAGATGCGCCTCCTTAAGGCGAGTTTCTATGTAAGGTCCTTTTTCTAAAAACTATGGTGGGAAGCCTTCGAAACTTGATTCCCTACTTTCTTCCCATGATATCCCGCAGTAAAAAAATTGAAACTTCTTCAAATTTGATTATGCTTCCACCAAAAGATGTGCCCTCCTAGGGTGAGTTATCCTAGCCCTCTTTTCTTGCTGATTTGTGGAGATAAGACATTGAACTAGGAATCTCTAGTTTTCATTGTTGGACAGTGCCTTCTTTTAGAGAGGCTCCGATACCATGTTAGTTTTTCTAATCTTATTCAAATTGATTATGACCTTTATCTGTAAGAATAACAAGCACAACGAGATGCATAAGACAGAGAATATACACAAGACACAAAGATTTCCTCACGGAAAACATAAAGGAGAAAACTCCGTAAACTTCCTCAGAATAGTTTTGTCACTAAGGAAATATCACAAGATGGAAAAACCCAAGAATAATAAGTCTTCTACATCTCTATATATCTCTCCCCCTTATTCTTCTCTCTCTCCTCATGCAAATTTGAGTGAGTGAGTGTGTGTCTAAATGAGGGAGGTTGCCTCCCTATTTATACACATCAAGTGACTAACCTAAAACATCATTGGGCTGACCTCTTAACCTAGTAATGTCGACTTCACCTAGGGAGACTCAAAAATACATTTTATTATATTCATCTTGGGGACTATTGCCTCGACTTAAAATGAAGGGTTTACGTCAATGACCATTTACAATAACGACATCTTCGATGGGTGTACAACAATATACAATGATTATATACATCAGAATATCTTCTGAAGATATAAATACAACAACATGGCATTTGATGTCCAATGGTATTTTTCCATGGTATTGGTGGCCTATAGTATTTGGTGGCCCATGGTATTGCATGTAAGAAAGTCTTTATAAGGCTTGAGGAGGATCCATTGTAAAGTGGCCTAGAGGTGAGTGGTGGATAGCTCACTTGGATCGGGTTGGTAGGTTTAGGTCAAGGGATATAATAGATGTATTATGGTGGTTTTTCTCAGTTTTAGGTTTTCCATGTAAACATTATGTGTCCATATTTAATGGTTGATTGTGCTTATTATTTTCTCACATATTATTATTATGTGATGCTCATTTAAATATGAATACCTTATACCATAAGGACACAGAGGAAGGGAGATAACGGATCCCCCTGCTTGACCCCCCCTAGAGGGTCTGATGAGGCCCGATGGGGATCCATTAACCAGAATAGAGAAGAATGCAGAAGATATGAGCTTCATTATCCATCATATTTAATCTTCATGAAACTGAAATGTTGTTATAACTTCATGGATATATTTCTAGTTGAGTTTGTCATAGGCTTTAGCAATGTCAAGTTTTACATCATCCCATGAATCCTTATTGTTTTGAGAGAGTGGATGACCTCATGCACAAGAATGATCCCTTCCATAATCTGATGCCCCTCCACAAAACCCGATTGTTCAAGGGAAATCAAAGTCGACAAGATTGGCTTCAACCAATTAGTTATGGCCTTCGTTACAATCTTGTAGATTGCATTGCAGAGTGAAATGGGTTTGAACAATCCACGAGAATCTACACCCTCACTCTTCGGAATAAGGGTGAGAAAGGTGGCATTGAAAGCAGACGGGATATGTTGTGTTCTTTTGGAGTTCTCCACAATTTTCCACACTTCCTCCTTGACCATATCCCAAAAGTGATGGAAAAAATTTACAGTGAAACCATTAGTGCCTGGGGTTTTTAATTCCCTGTGTAGTTGACATAACAGTGAAATAATAATATTGTTGTTGTTTTACTTATTGATATTAGTTATTATTATTTGTTCACCAATGTTGCTTTTGCTCGGTAGGGTTCATAACTTTGTAACCCCACAAAACAAGGCTTTCATTTCCATAGAGAATTTATTTGGGACCTGAATTGTATTTAAAAAATGTTGTCTTAAGAGTCAAGCTAAAAGCATTTGCATATGCTTTCGTTGCTCGAAGTCAAATAAATAACGCTCCAACACATGAACTTCTAAACATAAATTAAAATTCTAATGTTGATGAGGGTTTGGTTCAATTCTAGTTTTTTCGTGTTTTTTCATTCATCCCATATGCGTACACACCATAAACATTATGAACAGTGGTGAACAAAACTGCATGAGAATACTAATAATGAAACAACCAACATCAACGATATAATACAAAAATGCCAGCATAAGCTTCTTCTTGTTTGACTTCCATATAGTCCTTGTTCTTTAAATATTGATATATATATGATTATTAAAAATATGACTAGATTGTTAGAAGTAGTAGTTATGATATAATTTAAAAATGATGATATAGTGTTTTTTTTAATGTTTATTATTATTTAAGGTTTGTAAAAGTTCGACTGAGAGATATTAAAACATGAATAAAAAAGAAAAATATTATTACTGCTAAAATCACAAAGAAAGATAGGAAATTGTTCCAGTTCGTAAATGCATATTAGTAGCAATATGTATATGAGTTAGGAAATTGTGAAAAAAGTTTACAGTGTTTGAGGTTAACAAATTGCAATTTAGGGTCTTAACTATGCTGAACTTATGTCTCTTAGGCTGTTGATGTTATTTGCGCTAGAACAAGGATGTCTATCATTACAGATATTTGGTGATTCTTTGTTAGTTATCGACTGGGCAAAGGAGTTTAAACAATGTCATGTGATGGTTCTTTTACCAATTCTGGAGGAGGTGATCAGGTTAAAATAGTCCTTTAATCAAATTACATTCTCTCATGTCTTCAGGGAGAGAAATGTGATGGCTGATAAACTTTCCAAAGAAGCGACGATGCAGCAATTGGCATTTGGCACTTGGAGGATTACTATACAATCACCAGAGGGATCCTTCAGTTATTATCACAGACCGTTTCATGATGGTTTTGAGGCACAGATTTGACCAAATGTTCAGATTTTGCTTGATCAGTGATGGTTTTACAAGTTTATATCTTTATTCGTGTTGTATGGGCAGAAGTATGAAGGCTCTGCGTGATCTTGATTTGTGAAGGAGGAGGCTGCTGTATGCGTGATCTTGATTTGTGAAGGAGGAGGCTGTTGTATTATAGTTTGTGTTTATATCTATATTCGTGTTGTATGGGCAGAAGTATGAAGGCTTGCGTGATCTTAGGAGGCTGCTGAATGCAATGGATCTCGTACTCTGTTTGGGTGGGCCTTGAAACCTGTCGAACAACGTTTTTATTAAGCAGGCCTGGATCATTTTGTTTTGAAAAGAGTTTAGAGATAGAACGTCTAGTCTACACCAGCACATTCAGTAGCAGGGATATGTTTCTCTGTTTTCTGTATGAATGGTTTTATATTTGGTTTTTTGTTTTTGTTTCAGCATGGGATAGATTATATGATGATAATATGTGACGGTAATTTGTGACAATGTAGGGATCTTCGTGATCCTTTTTTACATGTACAGAATGTAATTTTTTTTTATTTTCATGAAATAAAATTACGACTTTTTCTGAGGAAAAAAAACAAATTGCAATTTCAAAGACTCCCACGCTAACTGCAGACATTATTTTATAGCTAGTGTAAAATTGGATTAGATATCTCTATGATATAATGTCTACGATTACTTGGACCATTGATGGAAATAAGTAATAATTTACCCATGATCGTTTGTGTGTCTAGTATGAAAGAACAATAACCTTTCATAAATTCAGGAGATGCATATCATTGGCTGTCCACTCTGTTGCGAGAAATTTAGATAATACCTCAATCTCAAAATACATTAATTACAATCTCAAAATACACCAATTACATAATGAAAATGGCATTTGCTTAAATCAATCCAGCAATGGATGGACTAGTGATTGGTTTTGTTTCTTGTAGTAAAAGAGAAACCATGAAGAAGATTTTTTTTTAGACTCCCTACCTCTAGTAGCTCAAGCTGTCAAAATTTATATAGGGCTTAATTAGAATCTACAAGGGTGATGGATTGGAGTTGTCACAAATTTAACATGTCTTGAAATGATTTCACTTAGAATAACGTCATATAAAAAAAATTGGGAAGGATGTTGAAAGGTTAGTGACAAACCAACAACCCTAATATACAAAATGTGTTATATGACCTAAATTGAGTCACTCAAGAAGTTGTATATTGCATTGCAATCATTTAGGAATCTCTACTTAACACCTTAATATAAAAAACAACCTTTTGTGTCAAGTAAAAAGGGACTTGGCATTTGGACAAAGGGAGACAGTTAGCTATTAAATTTTGAACTCTTGAATTCTTCCCATAAGTGATGTTTCCAAATATGTTGTTTGTCCTGAGAAACTCATCATTGATGAGACTTGCCTCATGATAACTTGGATAGGATATAAAAAAATATTTCGGGAAAAGAAACACTTCCATTTTCCTAGTAGTAAGTAGCATAATTGCCAATGGTCCTCATCTCAACCTTGTTCTGGAGAGTAGTCTTAGGTTCAAAGAGACATGGATGTATGAGAAAGAAGTCAATGAAAAACCATAACAAGAGTGTATGTATCATCAATAATTTAAGTTCAATTGTTAGTGCATTGTTCTATCATCAATAATTTAAGTTCAATTGTTAGTGCATTGTTCTTGCTAGTTGCAATGAGGTCGCGGTGTTATATACGTTTGCTTGGTTTTATATCAAAACGCTTGTTGTGCAAAATGTACATTCTTATTATTTTTGTTTTGTTTTAGCATGAATGTTCAAGTCTTAATGTGATGTTGTTGAATAATTTGTTCTTTATATGTTTTACATTTACGTTGAAGGCATTGAAACAATGAAAACCATTTCCCTCCACTATAGCATATTCCTCGTCTTTCGACTGAATAAAAAATTGCCACGTGTCTCACCATTATCTGTCGATTTGGATTTCGAGGTTTCTCTGGATTCATGTTTTTTTTTCACTTTGCACCGCTTGTCATGCCATGTCCTAGTTTCTCTCCCATGACGGGAATGTCGATTTGGATTATCCGTCCATTTGGGTTTCAGGGTTTCTCTGTAGTCAGGTTTTCGGTATTTTAGACACCTTACATCGCTTGTCCATTCAAAGTCCTAGTTTCTCTCCTGTGACAAGTCCCATTGACATTACAAGATTTTAAATTTAGTCTTTGTTTGCACATATTTTACTTCAAATTGTCTTCGATCGAATCTTACGAGCAATGTGGTTGAGGTTAGTACTTTTGGCATATGAAGTCGTTATGAAATATAGGTAGTAGCGATATGTGTGAACCTTAAACTTAATATTGTAATCCAAAGATTCTTGTAAAGAATATGGAGAGAGAATGAAATATATAGGTCAGGTTGTAAATGGGTCCACTGAATATGAAATAGATAACCATGATCTGGAACCCAAAGAAATTTCTAGTCCACAAATGGCATATCATAACATAAGGTTGACTCATCCCAGTGATAATTTGGTGAGTATTACTGCTAATAATGCTCCAAAGAGCAATATGCAAAGCAAGAATGAATTTAGTATTTTTGGGTGTGTCCTTGACACAGAGAGAGATTGCAAAGGAAATAGGCACTTTACTAAAAAATATTTTGAAATAACAATCCATGATCACAGTGACAATGATGTCAGAGAATCCAATAAACAAATGTAAATGCTCATGAAATGTCAACAACTGAGAGTGAACTTGAGTTTGCATTTAATGATGAAGATATTTTCAAAAGCGATTGACCTATTTGCCCGACCATTTGCACCGATTGGACGACCGACAACGTCGGATGTGACCGCTCACGCGAGCCAGGTCGTCCGATCGGTGCAAATGGTCGGTTAAGTAGTTTACTCCTTTTCAAAAGTTGCTTAGCTCTTTTTGAGTTGTCCCCGCCTATCGGGAAGACGAGAAACATTGTAATTTATATCCTCATTTAAGGAGGAGGAGAAAGAGTATAACCTGGTTGGAAGCAAGAAAAACATTACTGGATATTTACTAAAAAATACGTATGACTCTAGATCGCAACATGTACGTGACAATATTTCCAATTTTGGCAGAGATAGATCCAGCCCCATTCATGTTCCAGAACCAAAAATAGAAGGCATAGGAGTTCTTGCACAATTTCCTAGATCATTACCAAATATGGGTTCCCATTTCTCTGATTGAGAAACTTCAGATGCCAAGGGCCTATTTAGTTGTTCTCTTGACATTACTTCTTCTTTTTGTGAGCAGTCTATGGATCAAGAAACACCTTCACCAACGCCTGAAAATATGGAACCCGGTGTTCATAAAGAAAAAAAAATGTAGTTCAAGAGGCAAAAACTTCTTAATTGTCCAGTTTGGATGGAAGTGAAACTTAAAAGGAAAGTGTGCAGCCTGATACAGGTATTGGTACATCACTAAATCTTCATCCATGTATTGCAAGTTTGAGGGTACTTCATAATTTCTATTAATTCATATGTTATGTTAGGAATTTGCTTCTTCTTGTTCTCCTATTTTTAATTCATATTCATTGTTGCTTACATTTAGTTTATTGAAAATGTACAAATTTCTCTATGTTGACGATTGATTTTCAAGGGAATGGGGGCTGGTGCAGCAGCTAAGGTATTTGATTTTAAGCGAGTGGCCAAGGAGGAGTTCAAGAGTTCAGGGGCCACAATAATAAAAAATGAAAATCTTGTTGTTATAATAATAGGTCGGTATTTCCCTTAGATTGCAGTTGCACCTATCCTTCTTGGAAGCACTTCCTTCTGACTCGAATTTCCTATTGAACCCAAGGGTGAAATCCTTGTAGAAGACATAGAAACAAAAGCACATAAAGATTATACATCTGATTCCAATTTTCCTTCTGGTGGAGGATGGAGATTGTGTCCTTTTAAGTTCAAGAGTCCCAAAACACCTAAAAATAACATCCCAGTATGATCACTCTCAAATGCTGAGGTAATCATAAACTGAGATGATGTAGTAAATCCCTTAAATAAAAAAATGGTTATAGCAATCCTCCACAAAAACATAAGGTGCAAACAAATCTTCCAATATCATAGAAATTGGCATCATTAAACCTTAAAGAAGGACAGAACATGATCACCTTTGCTTTCTTTAACCAATGTGTGGGGGAAGCAACAAGTTTGTAGTTCATTTCGGCTCTTGCCATTGATTTTGTTTTATTAATGGGGTAGAAGTCCAAGTAGTTATTAGGTTGCCATTATTTTTTTACTTTAACAACTTAATGCCCTAATATATTCGTGGAAATGGAACACACGATTTTTTATTTGGGATGTTGATGGAGCTATTACCAAGTAAGTAGTTATTTGATTTATATGTTTCAAATGTAAAGCAGTTTAACATTTCAAATTGACTTTAAAAAAATCTAAATGGGAGCTTCAAATTGACTTATAACAATGTAATACCCTCTTCGAATTAAGCACGGAAATATCAGCTAACCTACTTAATTCCCATAGGTTCGAGCAGGTACTGTATCAAAGGGAATTGAATGAGGACATTTGATACTTAGCACAGATCAGGACACTCATTAAGTATTAAAGTCATGAGTTTGATAAAGGAAGCCTTATTTCCTTAGGCTTAAAAGTCAACATAAAATTAGAATTGCATGCATACAAAAGTGGAGCATAAACCCTAAAAGCGATATGCAAACCCTAAAAGCGCATGTTAATCTATTTAAGAAGGGTTATTGGACTAAAGGAGGTATCTATTATTATTGTTATTGATTTGGAGTTTTGAACAATAGCACACTGTGCAACATCAGTTGGGGTTGAAGACAGAGTCTTCAGCTAACGAGAGTTCGGCAATGCAACTATCTTCCCTAGTCTCTTTCAGGGTAGACTATACAGGTATATCATCAGCCTTCATCTTATTCATCCATATCCAACGATTCAGCACTCCACGGAAATATTGTTTGCAGGTTCACGTGTGCAGCTAGGGAATAGATGGAAAACCCCAAAAGTATTTCATGGGTCTCTAAATCCCAGTTTCTCTTCCACATAACAACTTCATCTTCATCAATGGGGTCACTCCACTACCTTGAGTGATTATCAGTCCACAGTTTGCTCATCTGGAGCAGTTGTCATCATATCCATGAGGTTGGGGGCATGAGCACCAAACAGGTAGATCAATTCACTAGGGGTCTTTGAGAGATCAGATCCTCTGCATGCTCCAGCCATTCTCTTCGGTAAGGGGAGACCATCATTCCTGCAAAGTTTCACCTACATCAAACACCTCCTTCACCAAAAACCTCACCTTTAGTTAGGGAAGATCCTCCTTTTGTAACTGGGTGCCAACTGAAGGAAGGGAGCACCATTACCTCACCTATCCAGCACTATATGCATGCAGCTTATCTCTGGAATATCATCAGCTTGTATATCAGTGGTAAGTGTACCATTTATTTCTGAACTTTCCACCCTATAAATTCTCTAGTTTTCTATATTTTAGGGCCTTTGATACAACACCTTGCATGCACAATAAAATTCAGTATTTTGTACCCACTTGAGTGTACTGGCAAATCCTATAATAGTAAGGAAGTAGAATATCAATGTTTGGGATATTACAATGGTATCAGAGCATTTTCCTTGCCAGCTGTGGGCTTGAACATGAGAAGTAAATGAATACAGAAGAAGACACTTTTGTAACTGTTAGGTATAACTCCCGATTCAATATTATTCCAATGCCAATGCATATATTTATACATTTCAGGCGATGGTTGAGATTTCGACCAGCCTATCCATATTCCTATGTAACTGTTCAGCTTCCTATTCTTTATTTATTTATTTACAATATATAATCCCTACAGATTATATTCTAACAATCCCCCTCTTAATCCGAAGG
>LPNX010279744.1:0-160527 GCA_001517045.1 Pseudotsuga menziesii
TGTTTTGAGGTTGACAGTATTGATCCGTGACCTTATGGTCTGTATTTGTCTCACTCTTACCTACAACTACCTATCTATCTCTCTCTCAGGTATGTCCATTGTTCCGTTAGTGACTTGTCTCCTAAGACACAAAGTGTGATCGTATTATATATCTGAGTATAGAAATTAAGGAAGGTCTAAACCACATTATTTTCTTCTATTTGTCCATTTATAATATTTTTGCATGTGCTTGACTAATTCTATTCATACATATCCTAGGTAACTGTAATTGATGGATGTACATAGCGTTGATATGTAGTAATCCTGGCTTGGTTTGGAGAAAAATTGGTCATAGCATCAACTGAATGGATATTTAGCTTTGACATTGAGGAATCATGCAAAAAGGAGTAAACAGAGCTCTGTCAAGAACAAGATTTTAAATGATGTAGGTCAACAGTCTCTAGAAAAAATTCAAGCAGGCACAAGCATTTTACATCAAGCAATGAAGGGGAATGATGTTGTAGCAGGAATACACATCTCCAAACAGCAAGAAAAACAGAAGCCAAAACTGAATACTTCTGATAAAGGTATATCTCTGCAAATCCTTTTTATTTTCTATTTGTCTATAATATGATGCACTTGTTATATTTTCATTCAAACTTTTGTTCTTTTATGTGTCCTGCATTTCCATCAAGAGCATAAATCATTATGCTTAATTCTTAAATAACTGGAGTTGTTTCTTCATTTTCCATAACACTGTTAGACTGGTTTAATTTTGAACCTGTCCATGTTTATCCTTCTTTCAAAACTTCCTAGCTGTGTTTTAAACTGTTTTTTACTGGACTTAATAGATGGGAGTGTTAGAAATTGCAGTATTATTTTAGAATGTTGTGCTGCGAGAAATTTAATTGTGTTTACGGTATGTTGTTATAGTGATTTCCAGTAGTATGTGTAGTAGCATTATTTGTATTTAAGTTCCAGCAATATGTGTATCAGTATTTGTATTTAAGTTCCAACACTATGTGTAGCAGTATTTGTATCTAGGTTAGGTTAAATATTTAATGTTCCCCCACCCCAAAGAGCAGTTTATAAGAGTAAATAATGGAAAATTAAAATAGAGGACATCAGCATGTAGAGGTAACTGATGGTTTGGTTTAAAATCTGTCAAATTCTATGTGTAATTTCCTCATTTTCCTTAATATTTTCCCAAACTACGTCGATCCTAGTGTTCCTATCTTTTCTATATTGTTGCAACAGCCAAACATCTAGATGAATGGCTGCATTCCTGATACTCGTATTAAATGGTGGGAACATGATCAAAATTAGGATAGGAACTTTAAGCAAGCTTCAGCAAATGTTAATTTTGATCACTCTTAACAAAAAACAATTATGGTGGGGATTATTCCAATAAAGGCATTTCTAATACTTGATCATAATAGAAATAGTTATGCTAGGTTTTCTTTCCTCATCTTAAAGTGAGCGTGGGTTTGGTGTTTTATTGGGTAACTCCCCACAGATCAATCAAAAACAAAATCTACTGATAAAATTTAACAAAACAAATTAAACTGTGTTGTTGAATCTAAACTTTGGATCTGCACCATCTGATGCAATGCTTTGAATCGATGCCCCTGCTTATGATAGAGCAGGATGGGTACACCTGTGTTAAAGAAATTGGAATAAAACTTCATTTTTGTTGAAAGGTGGTAGGACCAAGTGTTAATGCAAAAATTGGTGGTGTCAGCATGAAAGGGTCCAACATGAGCAAATCATCAATGATAGAACCCATGTGTGGAATAAGTGTTAGAGGTTCCTCTCTTGTCATTGAAATTTTAGATTAAGGAGGGATAGTTGTAAGAGATGGAGGATGGGAGACAAGGGTTGCATAAATTTCATTGTAGTCAAAAGCATTATATGAAAAATATTGATTTATTGCTTCAACTCTTTGGAATAGATCATTTTCACTTGCTTCACCTCTTTACCTCTAGGAGGAGATTATTAGTAGGTCCTGTGGTGAAATCCAAAAATCTCATATCTTTTGAAAACTTGGGCCCTAATGTTCCTTATAAACAAAAGTATAAGAGGCTCCCAAGAAATAACGTAAATAAAAGTTGAATTCATCAAATGTACAATGCATGATTTTACTTCTCCTGAGTATCTGTAAATACAAAAACTGCTTGTTTAGATGGATTAATTACATGCTCTAGGTTTATAGAGGCTTCTCGGCAATATCTTGAGAATATTCTATGAACAAATAATCCACTGCAACTTTAGCCTTTGGTTCAAGAACATTTCTACTGCTAATGTTGCCAACGACTGTAGTACAGTCATGGCTTTGGTGTGGATAATTCCTTAAAATGCCTTTGACGATTAAAACCAAAGTTTCTATGGTGATATAATACTTTTCCATCTCAAGGAATTGAATAATTCGATCAACAATACCGTTGACATCACACTACTATAATGCAATTTTTCCAAATGCTTGGATAGAATCTGTTGTAATGGGCAAATCAACATTTGCAACATATTCTCTTACCACAATATCATGTGTATTTCTCTAATTTTCCATGACTCTAAGCATCTTATGTTTCAATTTCTTCACAAATAAGGGTCACTACAGTGATAATGAAAATGCTAATAATTTGATAAAAATAGGATTGGAACAAGTTCTCCCTTTGCTCCTCTATGATTTCTCTGAAATCCTAGATTCCATTGTCTTCTTAGGGCAAACCTGAACCCTAATTCCTTGCTTGCATCAACACAAGATCCCTAGCTAAGATACCATTTGACTAGGAACATTAGCAGAGGTTTCCACAACATTTTTATTTTGACAAACAGGTTCTTTGGGAGTTAACTGCATGCTATGAGAGATATTGAAGCTAACCTCTTGAGCGAAGGGATGACCACCAATTCCATCCATGCATTCTTTAGCATCCATCAAGTCACTCCCAATTGTTCACTCAACACCTGACTTAGAATTTTGAAGACCATATTCAATATGTGCAACCTTAACTATTTTATTCAAATCCTGTTTCCCAATCTCTTGAAATTGCATGCGTGCTTTTCCCAAGAAAAAATCTTGACTTTCTATTGACGTGGCCTGCAAATTTCTAATATCAACCTTTTGTTCAAAACCTTCAACTGAACTACATTTTTTATGCACCTGAGATGCATCTCCAAAAAAATACTGACCCCCTGCTGGACTAACATCCTCCAACTTACGTTTCTTACTTCCTTCTCCTTTTAAGGAATTATAGTTATTTGTATGATTAGAATCCTCAGAAATTACATGCTTTGAAGGGTTGTATGGTATTAATATTTCTGTTGGCATACTCATGCTGAATTCAGCAGGGCTCCTATTATTTTCCACCCTTGTACAATGTTCCTAAATCGAATCAGGAAGTGCAGGAGTAGCTCTTATGTGTTCTTCATTGATACTCACAGCATATTTAAGATGTTTCTGCCCTGAAGGGTTAACTTTTGCAACTGATCTTTTGGAACATGCAGCATGCGATTCCCTTGTAAAAACCCCATTTTTGGAACCATCCTTTGTACAACTATGATCAATATCAACATTTGGAATCTGCCACCTTTGTTGTTGAGGACTACTTGTACTAACCTTAAAACTGGGTTCAAGTTCTTGCAATATAACATTTGGGATTTTCTATTTTTCTTCATTAATTTCTTTAACAGGTGCACCTTCTGTTAACTTAGAAAATGTTGGACTGACAGAATTTTCCCCCCTGCTACTCATAGTTGTTGAATCTGCAATACCTGCTGTATGGAATGTTCCACTTAGAATTGATCTTGTATCATGTCCCTTTCTTGATCGAATATGCCTCTTGAGCTTCAATTCATTCTCTTTTGTTTCAATTCGCTTTCTCAAGTTCTCGAAGTCAGTGCCACTGGGTTTAGTTATAGATGAGCTAGGATTGAAAGCATGTTTTTGGCCAATTGAACTATTGTGGACAACAATAGACTTTTTATTACAGGATGACTGCCAAGGTGGACCCTCTCCAGACCCCATAGAATTCACCCCACGGACTTGCACTGCACTTGACATGGTTGTACGAAATGCAGCTAACTACTTCTACACCATAGCCATTTACTTCCGCATCCCTGGGGTTTGTTGCGATGTTGTTGTATCCATCTATGAAGAAGCTGCAAGTGATTGGCTTGCAGAATTCCCACTTGTATTTTCCCTTGATGATCCATCTTTCTCACTTCGATCCACTCTCTAGCTCTGTTCTTCACCCTCACTGTCACTATATACATGAGAGAATCTAATCACAAGGTTATCATCTTTCTCTTCTGCTGCAGGAGATATAATAGAAGGATGTAGATCTTGTAAACTGGATAAGAAGACATCATTTTCCTTACGGCCACATAATGGAACTGATAGTGCACTAGAAACTTGTAGTTGTGTCCCATTTCTGTCAAACAAATTATTTGTGGAAATAAATTTCCCAGATGAGAGTGGGTGCGACGACGGCTGCTTTATCTTCCTCTTTTTGTTTGCAATGGAAGCCATAGCCCTTGCTCTGAGTTCTTTAATGTCCATAGTGTCGAAGTTGACTTCTGCATTGAACTTCTTCAACTTGGCAAGTAAAAAATGTAATTGGGGAGGTCAAACCCTCTCTTACTCTTATTGTCTGCTCTGCCCTGCCTCTATCCTCCCGCAGAAACATACCCTATGTTATAATGTTGTACTAATGGAGAAAATGGTTCCACTTCCATTCATTATTTCCTCCCATTTGGGTTTTGAGAAGAGCTCTCATCCCCGGTGAAGCATTCATGGGAGATAGGACTCTATTGTAATGGCCAAATCAACATTTGCAACATATTCTCTTACAACAATATCATATGTATTGCTCTCATTTTCCATGACTCTAAGCATCTTATGTTTCAATTTCTTCACAAATAAGGGTTACTACAGTGATAATAAAAATGCTTATAATTTGATAAAAATAGGATTGGAGCAGATGTAGATGGCTAAAGACTGCAAATGACTTTTTTGAGCCTCTTGAACTCACCAAAGTGAGTAATACTTTTGGTACTGTCACATATTTTATCTTAAAAATGGGTTGTTGATACCATACAAACTCAACATGCTGAATAAGGATGGACAGATCTTACATGGCAGGTGTTGAATAACATTTCATGGCCTTAAACTTTGTATGTGTAAATGGAATTCCACAAATAATTTTCTAACGAAATGAAGAAAGGAAACTATTGGTGCTGAATCTTGAGAGTGTTTGTAACTCCCCCTAGATCAATCAAAACCAAATTTAAAAATAAAACAAAAATAACTATTGTGCCAAATTTTGTGTGGTCTTTGCTCTTTTTTTTGTGAAACTGCTTGGTAGGTTTTGAACAATTCTTCATGAACCTTGAACTTTGTACTTGTAAATATAACTCCACCCCAAAATACGAGACCCAGGTCTTAGTGAGGTTCTTATATTCCATTGAAGAAGCAACGCATCCCACGTGTGGAGTCAGAGTGGAAGGCGTAAACATGCCATAGGGCCTGAAGGGAATTGGAACTTAAAACTAATTTATAATTAGATAATCAGGGGCAAGGCAATTTCACATTCCACTCAAGTAGGATGTAGACATTCTTTATTACCCTTACAAAGAAATAGTTTCTTGTAGGCAGTTCAAATGGGGAATATGAACCTCATCATGATTTTCTCTATCCTTTGCTTCATCATAAATGTGCTTTTCATGGTCAAGTAAATTCCTTCATTTTAAAAGTCATAAATCTTGATAAGAATATGCCTTTATGTAACTGTGCATTATAAGAACACTGTAGAATACCAGTCTCTCCAACCTTTTCAATAGGTTTAGTCAATCTCAAAAGCTTACTATAATATAAATTTTAGTGTAGTCTTATTTTATGTGACCATACATTCTAAGGAAAGTTCAGTTCTTATCAATGGTTATTTCTCTCTTTGAACTATTGTCCAATCATCATGGAAGTTGTTTCAGATCTTGTACATCTCAACATAGAGCTGATATATATAGATTTTTATACCTAATAGTTTGCAAGTTTTTCCAGTTTAATTCATGCTTAACCAGTTGTCCCACCTTTCAAATAACTGGTATCATCACCTAGAAGCCAAATATACAACCCTTTAAAGGTTTCTCTAAAGATGCAATGTTGTAGGAGTAGGGTATTTCTCTTTATATTTGCAACATGACTCTTTAATTATTGAATCCACCATTAGGTGCCCTTATAGCCAAGGAATAATGATTCACAAAGCATAACTCCTCCATAAAAAATGGTACCTTTGAAACAGTAAATGATTCAATGCTAAATACTTGCAATACTTGCAATTCCCTAAGTCAAAATACTCGCAATTCTTTGAATTCTAGGTCTAGAGATCATTCTTGCAAGACATTACGGTGCATAGGGAGTCAAATCTCTAATTTTGCAAATGATAATTGTCGAGTCTCCATTAGCAATAAGTTTTTGAATCTGCCTGGCTCTTAGAATTTTTATCACTTGATTTAAAGCTAATGCTTCTGTGTTATTATAGGTGGTCACTGTTGACCACCAAGCATAAGTCAATTCCCACTGTCGCTTAGGATTGTAAACAAGAAGCCCCCTCCCTCTTTGCTACAGGCTGAAACCTGAGGACCTATATTTGATTTTTCATGTACTATTGGTATTTTTTTGAAAGCAGACGCACTCGACATCTCATCTATCATTTTCCCTTTTGACAGTGTTCAAGTTAATGAAATGAATGTAAGTACACAATTTAATTAGATTTTGGCTCTCATTAATTGTATTGGAAATTTGTTTAAATTAGGTGGCAAGTTTCTATTCAAATGGGATAGTGGTAAATTGATCTCTATATCACCTTTATTTGTTTATCATATTTTACAGTATAAGTCAAAGAGTATTCTTCTTCTAATTAGGGGAATGTTTTTGTAACTACAACCTTTTTGTCTTTCTGTTATAGTGTCTTGAATGCCATTCTATTATTGGATTCTTAGATTATGAGTTGAGTAACTGGAAAAGTGAAGGGCACCCATGACATGTGACTGTTGTAAAATCTAGTTTAATGGGAAAGGCTAAAGCCGAATTGCAGCCCTGGTGGGTAGGATTGGTCATGGAAGGAGTCAGATCTTGACAAAGTCCATGACCAGAGGAGTTGAGCCAAAGAAAGTCTCCCCTTAAGAAATTGTCAAAGTATGGGTGCACAATTTTGGTTGTTGTATGAGAGTTGCAAATTCAAAATAATCATGAGTGTAGGTTGCACATTGTAGGTATTAAATTTAGAGCCAATCAAAGTGGCGAATTATATATGTATTGCGGATGTTTTAATATTTTACTTGCATAGATGCAGTGTAGTGACATGGGTGCATTGTTCCAATATTCGGTTGTGCTAAGTTGCTAACATACTGCCATGCTCCCTTGGCATGTGCACTTTCATTGTGGACACACAACATAACATAATGTGGACGAGCTAGCATGCATGGATAGGTTAACAATTCATCGAATGGAGGAGTCCAATGGTGACAGTGGATTGTCTTCTTTTTTTCCTTGTTTAAAATGAAGAGCTGCAATTGTGAGAAATGTAATTGCAAGTAAAATTCATGTATCATAAACATAATCCTGAGGAAAATATCATTTTTGAAGCATTTATAAATACGTTTTTCCTGGTTTTTTGCTATAATAAAGGATGCATTGATGAGTTAAACTTATTATATGTTTTCTTGATATCTGATACATCCCTATTCACATGTTATTTATCAGTGTTAGGAAAGTTTTTAATTATAGTTTATATCCACTAAAAATGGCAATTCATGGTATGAGCTGTGTATTTTTAATAGGAGGAATGTGAAGATGAGGAGATTTTAGTTACTCCATAATTTGGTCTTTATGGAAGGAATACTTTCTTGTTGCCTCAGCTAACCTTTTCAGCAGACTGGGTCAGGTTTGAGATACTCAAACATAACTTATCTTTTGACGAGGGTCATACTTTTCAGTGGAGCTTATCTGACATAGAATAATTAAAGAGCCAATCAAAGTGGAAACTTAGATATGTATTGCAGATGTTTTAAGATTTTACTTGCATAGATGCAGTGTAGTGACATGGGTGCATTGTTCCAATATTCGGTTGTGCTAAGTTGCTAACATATTGTCATGCTCCCTTGGCATGTGCACTTTCATTTTGGACACACAACACAACATAATGTGGACGAGCTAGCATGGATGGATAGGTTAATAATTCATCTCATGCAGGAGTCCAATGGCGACAATGGCTTGTCTTCCTTTTTTCCTTGTTTAAAATGAAGAGCTGCAATTGTGAGAAATGTAATTGCAAGTAAAATTCATGTATCATAAACATAATCCTGAGGAAAATATCATTTTTGAAGCATTTATAAATACGTTTTTGCTGGTTTTTTGCTATAATAAAGGATGCATTGATGAGTTAAACTTGTTATATGTTTTCTTGATATCTGATACATCCCTGTTCACATGTTATTTATCAGTGTTAGGAAAGTTTTTAATTATAGTTTATATCCACTAAAAATGGAAATTTATGGTATGAGATGTGTATTTTTAATAGGAGGAACGCAAAGATGAGGAGATTTCAGTTACTCCAGAATTTGGTCTTTATGGAAGGAATACTTTCTTGTTGCCTCAGCTAACCTTTTCAGCAGACTGGGTCAGGTTTGAGATACTCAAACATAACTTATCTTTTGACGAGGGTCATACTTTTTAGTGGAGCTTATCTGAATAGAATACTTAAAGATATTCTGGCTTTCCCAAGTGAGTAAAATTCTAGTCATTTTGTTGTCTTTAGGTACCAATTATTGGCATATTCATATATTGTGCTTCTGTGTGTTTGTTGATTTGATGCTCCTCAGCAAAATAAGTATATGTTTGAAATTTGAATGCCTCGACTTGGAATGGGATTTTCTTTTGTTGATATTTAATTCTGCTTTAAACAGCTTACCAATTTACAGAATTACAGTCTATCAGCCTCTAAGACAAGCAAGCCAGTTGCTTGTTGTAATACTCTGTGTCAATTACGAAATATAAGTCACCACTGGGGCACCTAATATAAGGTTTTCCATCTGTCTGTTTTGCTCATTTTGTCTTGCTAAGTCTTTTTGAGGATAGATAGCATAGAATATTGTCAATATTCTTGCACATATACTATATGTCATTTTGCAAATGAACGTTTTAGCAGGACATCTTATGAATCTTTTTAGACTCACTGTGGTGCATCATGGCCACTATCCTTGTTTTGCAACATATAGGATCTGAGTGGTTTATTATATCAACCAATTCCCCCATTCAATTTTGATCAGTGTTCTCTTGTCTTGAAAGGAAAAAAATGTAAAATTTTGTGATTCTTGATGGTGAAAACTAACATTTGATCAAGTTCTAACTTTTTTGTAAACATATGGAAAGGAATTGGGTAATTGTTTCTAAGGCAGAATTCAGAGCAAAAAATTTAGGTCTTACATACAGTATTGAAAAGCTAACTATATGTGTGTGTGTGTGTGTGTGTGTGTGTGTGTGTGTGTGTGTGTGTGTGTGTGTGTGTGTGTGTGTGTGTGTTTCCTATTTACAAACAACAATGCTATCAGTACTGGCATCACTGCAATCAGAAGGAAGTGGGAAAATAGATGTAGCCAAAGCTGAGGAATTGCTTGCTAAAGTTGATGATGAGATGAGTATTCGTGATACAGTTGCAGATTTGCTTCAGAAAAATAATGCACACATGTAAGATTCTCAATCACATATTTATGCATTGGATAAATTTGCAAGTCAATTTAATCGGATGCTGTTAGATTTATCCTTTTGGATATGTATTGTTTGTAGAAGATATTCAATGTTTCCAACATCTCTTCTTTTGATGTAGAATGGTCAAGCAATCCAAGCTGAAAGAAAAGGAAAGAAATGAACAGAAGAGTGAGATGGAACAAAAACAGTTGGAGTGGGAGCTAAAAAGGGAGAAGGTTCAATAGGTTAGTTGAAATGTTATGGAAGAATGCAAGTTTTAAAAGGCAGGTTTTGGAGTTTTTACTAACATTTTTTATTACCTTTGTAGGAAAAGGAACAAGCTTGTGCTCAAAAGGAAGCCAACATTCAAGTAAGATTCCAAAGCTACATCACTTTCTTTCATTGCTCATTGAAACACATTTGCATGATTTATTAATCCAGTTGTTGATGCAATTGTGAAAGTGAGAAGTTGACAATATCAACTTTCTTTGTTAGATTATTACAACTATGAGAACATGTTATCTTATATTGACTTTATCATGTTTTCTATTTATTCCATTTCATCAAGTTATTTATCAAAATTTTCCATCTTCTACTTCTGTAGTATAAGTGGAATATACTTGTCTTAACATTACAGTTAAACTTTCAAATTCAAGCAGGAAACCTCTTTTTCCAATTTAAGATTTATATCATTCCAATAGGAAAACACTTATACTTTGTGTTCCATAATGGCACCATATACAGTTGCTAACATCTTTAGTTGCCTTGAACCAGGAGAAGGAAAAGAAACAGCAGCAAGAGGAGGCAGAAAAAGAACAGAAGTGGCGTGAAAAGGAAGAAGCTAAGATGAAAAAGCAACTTGCAATACAAAAACAGGACACACTGATGGACCGATTTCTTAAAAAAGATGCACCTAACACTCAAACAGTGTCCACTGTATTAAATGAAACAATTTATAATTCTTTGCAGGAAAATGCACAGATTTGCAGTGGTGTTATGTTGTCAATCGATAAAATATTACTGAAAGCAGCAAAGACAAAGATAGGGGATATTCTAAGGTTGATGTTCTATCTTTTTATAAATGTCTAAATGTGGCATGAATATGTCGTGTTATTTCTAGATTCTTTGAGTTGAATCGATTTGATTGTGTGATGTACTTAGGTCACACCTAGTATCTTGGCGCCATCTTAATTGGTGCACTTCTGCACAAAGACATCTAAGTTGGGGTATTAGGCGTAAACCCAAAGTTGCATTGTTCAATGAACTTTGGTTGCATGGGGCATCTGTTGAAGCTATAGCACTGCCAAAATTGCAATCCTCTACAAACAAAAAACAGACGTATAGTGAGGTTGAAGATCATGCGTTCATGTCAAAGAGCCTTGTAAATGACTGGGAAGAAGTTTTGAGTGATGGTTTGCCTTGAAATAATGGGAATACCACTGTACATAGAGAAAATAGGCTTCACAATCAGAAAATAAACCTTTTGCAGTTTGATCACAACCATAGACCTGCTTATTATGGAACCTTCTCAAAGAAAAGGTGAGTATACTTTGTATAATTTTAAGATTGTTAATTATCAAAGCAACAGGTTGTGTTTTAATTTTGATAGCCCATGATGAGGAACATCTGAAACACCTTGAAGCTCATGGATTCTTAATATTGCAGTAAACAAGAGCGAAAGTTATGTTTCTTACTCTTTGTTTTTTTATGCAGTGATGGCATTGGGCTTCGAAATCCTTTCAGAAATGACTCTTCTTTGGACTATGAGAATGATAGTGATGAAGAATGGGAAGAGGTACTCATCACTAAATCTCTTTAGTAAGAGTATTTGTAGTATTTTTATTAACTTTCTTACTTTGTTAAAAATTTTAGGAAGATCCTAAGGAAATCCTTTCTGACTGTGACAAGGATGATGAGGAAGAAAAGAATGAGGTTGACACAGATAAGTTTAAATCTGAGGAAGATGATGACAATGACGGGTTTTTGTACCTGATGGATATCTTTTTGAAGATGAGGTAAACTCTACAGAAAAAAGTTGTTTGATGGGGTTCTTTATGGAGTACATAAAAAGCGTTTGCTGTTATTTTAGTGTTTCATGTTGCAATGTCCAATTTTTATTTGGGGTAATTGAAGGTTCATCCCCTTGTTTTAGTGTTTCTTGTTGTAATGTCCTAGTTTTATTGGGTGTAATTGAAGGTTCATTCCCTTGTATTGTTGATGGAATTTACCTCAAAAGCAGGGTTATTATAGAAGTATATAAGTTGAAAGCAATCATTTAATTACTTAGGGGAAGTATATAGTTGAAGATATTTATTGGCCCTGATGACTATTAGTAATCCGTCGAACTGCGCATCTAATGGAGTTACAGGAAGGGATCCTGACAAAGCAGTTGCTATAAATGGTTGTTATATTAACCTTTTTTCATCTTCTACAACCTCCCTATGGGATATAAACTCTTCCTCTTTTACCACACTTACATCATTGCCCTCTCCGTCAAAACTTTCTTTAAAATATATAGCAATCTTAATGTTGTTCTGCTTTTAATTATAGCCTCAATGGGGTTTCTTCTTCCTTCCCCTAATCCACACATTCATAAACAAGAAAAGTGTTCATTAAACTCTTGTCCTCGTGGGTATGTCCTCTAGGGACTCTACATACTTGGATGCACAATAGATGATTGTTGCATTGTCATCGTTTTCCAACTCTAGTAGAACATCAAATACCTACTACTCATCATTTTCTCCCAGCTCCCTTGCATGGATATTTATATTCACCTCCTCTTCATAGAAGGTTTCCTCAATATCTTCTCTTTTGACACATCAATGTTGTAATATGTAGAACATTCAATGTACATAGATCCAACTATAGGATATTCATCAAACACTTTAAAATGCTTTTAGATGTATTTTAATGATGATGATCCACTTGATGGACAACCTATAATTTTTTTCTGTTTTGTATATTCTATTGGAATTCCTATGCATCATCTTATTTATGTAAAATGTTTTAATGACATTGAATGATAAAACTACATTTCATGGTATTATATGTATAATTTATATTCATTTTTTTGTATTTTTAATATAGTACTATGTTATAGTTGTAAAAAAAGCTCTCTCTTTTTATCCGTATTTTATTTATGTGATTGTTATATTTTTAATTATATATAAGTTTACGAGAGTTCCTTAAAATGTTTAAAGCACATGCTTCTTTTTATTTCATTATTTCAATAAGCTAAAATACATGTTTATCTTTGTTTCATTGTTTCAATAATTTACACAATACAATGAAAAAGCATGACAATTTTTCTTGTGCTAATTTTATTTATTTCATTGTTTCAATCATTTACACAATACAATGAAAAGCATTACATTTTTCTTTATGCTAATTTTATTTATTTCATTGTTTCAATAATTTACACAATATAATGAAAAGCATTACATTTTTCTTTATGCTAATTTTAGTTACAGGGAAAATTGTACATAGCTCTCAAGAATTAGTTTATCATAAATACTAGTTAACAATAAGTTGTAATAGTAATAATTATGTAGTTTGTAGATTGTTATCTACCATAAATTTGTTTGAATATCATCATTGTCAAGCAATAACAACTTCTTAAATGGTGCTAGCTCAATGGTAGAGCGCTTGCCTAATTATAGGAAGGGGGTTGGTGGTTCGATTCCTCCATGCCCTATCATAAATTTGTGACTACAAAAATGACTAAATTCGCATATATACGACTATTAGTAGCTAATTTCCCATATCTTAGTCATATTTAGCTTAGTCATTAATATGTTAACATCTAGTAGTTTATTTAGTTGTATATTTGGTCATTAATTGTTGCAATCAGTGACTAAATCCGTGACTAAATCTGTGACTAAATCATTAACTATCAATGACTAAAACAATGACTAAATCATTGACTATCAATGACTAAATCATTGTCTATCAATGACTACTAAGTCAAGCTATGAATGACTAGTGAAATATGACTAGCTATAAGATAGTGAAAATTAGCTACTATTAGTCACCGACTCAAAAATAGTCGTGTATAGCCTGATTTTAGTCATTTTTTTAGTCATTAATTTCTTATTTTGTACTAGTGTTACCAATTTCATCAAATTTTGATAAAACCAGTATTTGTACTTACAGTTCCTTTTACTTACACTTCATGGTTTCCTGTCATGCTCTTAGGGGAGGTTACATCAACTCTCGCAGGTTACAGACAAAACAACCTTTAAGAAATTCACCATGAACAGAGCATAGCTCGACTCTCTCTTTCTCTGCAGGAAAAAAATCAAATGAAGGGTTTGGACAAGTTTCCCATCGCATTAAACCTCTTCCTAAACCTTAGCAGCAAAACTAGGTAAATGGACGATGGAGATAAAGCCAAGAAGTTGCGAGAAAGACATGGTTGCACTGTCAATTCGTAATGAGGACACACCTTTATCACCAAGTCAACCAAAAGACAAAAAGAAATAACTCACGGCCAGAACAATCATGGGCCTTAATAATTTCTTACAAAGTTCAAACCATGCTTTTTATATTTCCAACATCCAAACCTTATAACATATGGTGAACCATGGCATAGATCATTCATGCCAAACTTTTAATTTAGGCCAAAGACCATTACATTGTAACCATGGTGCAAGACTTGCCATAACATAATGTTATTACACCAAACAAACTTTAAAGCCCTTGCTTTATTATTATAACGAGGATTTACAATCTAGTTAGTACCATATGCCTTACAAACCCCAACATGGATGATTTTAAGGAACCATACTTATTTAAAAGTGTATAAATGTTGTCGAATATACCAATTCTTAAAACGCCAACTATAAAATGATTGGAGATATTTTTCAAGAAATATTTTAATTTCCAAGGATTTTATATCATTTATATAATAATTTGGCGATTTTTAGGGTGAAAATTTTTTATCCCATCAAAATTGGGCGAAAGAGGGCTCCAAAAAATGCAAAATGGCAAATCTTTTTTGGGATAAAAACATGAAAAAATAGCCCACTATTCTAAAATTCGCCCCTAAAATTATCCCTGAACCCCAAGCTATGGCGCTTAAGGGGAGGGTCACAACAATTTCCATAAGCTTAGGCTGTGGTAAGACCTAAAGCCCTTTAATCACTCTAACAACCATATTACATAATGGATGGGGTCAAGATGAGGGGTAGTCTCCCCATGCTTAGGGCGTTAAGGCCCTAGTAAAAACAAGTAAACTAAGAACATCACCTGTGTGGGTAGGGCTAAACATTTTGAATGAACCTAGCCATTGCCGCAACCAGCAAAACCTAACATAATAGACATGGTAAAGATATTAACAACTTGCAGAAGTAAAACATGAGAAATCTGCTAGTAAATTATGGTAAATCAATGCATGTATTTTTTTTTGTTATTTTTAGGTGTGTTACAATTTAGGTCGAGCTGCTAACAACATGGCTAAGCTCAAAGCCCTTAGACTCACCCTACAATTGGCAAATTCAAAAGGTATTCAAAGGCTTTAGGTTCTGGGGACTCTAAGCTAGTCATATATTAGTTCAGGCTCAAGAAGTCTCCAAAGAATATCATTCTCAAACCAATCTATGAAGACATTCTTTGTTATAATTGTAGAGAGGAACATAATTCTCTCTCCAAATATGAGATTAGCATGACCAAAAAATCTTAGAAATTATAGAACTACATAAATGCAATCATTGTCGAACATGATATTGAAAATCAACCTTTATAAGTTTTTTTTTTTATTGGATACCTACTCAATGATAGACTACAGTCTCTATGTACAAAAGTAATTCATCTTAATAAAATAGATTGCAATTTTTTCTTTAAAAATATATATTTTCGAGATCACGCCCTTCAATCATATTGGCTTTGCAAGAAGTTGTCCTGCAAACAATGACCCTCTCAAAAGCCAATCTTAAATGTTTATGTAAGAGTCAATGGTTTAATGACCTTACTCCGTGTTCTCATTTCTATGCTGTCTCAAATGAGGAAATACTTAATTTATTCTTTAAGTTTAATTAATATTTAGATCTAAACAATGGAAAAGGCATCATGAATGGAATCGCATAGATTCGAATATGTGAAAGAATTATTTTAATTTTTTTGTTTTGTTTTTTATGACGTTTTATTTTATTGTAATAATAATTTTGTATTTTGAAAAAACTATAAGTTAGGTATCAATTACTTGTAGGTAGATTGAGTTAGTTATATTTTCTTAATTACCATCAGAACAAGAAACATGATAGCAAAATTTGATTTCAAATTTTAAACAGTATAAAATATTAAAAAATAATTAATTTTAAAAATTTTGATTCTTTTATTTGTATATTAAAATAAGTGTTTAATTTCAAATTTTAAATGGTATAAAATATTAAAAACATGTTATAGTGTTTTTGTTCTATTTTTTTTAGTTTTTTTTTTTTTGCCTTCATAGGTATACTTTCTATAACATAGTTAAAAAAATATTCCAATTAATTAAAACTAAAAAATTAATGATTTACATATAAAGAAAGTTGACCAAACATAAATTAAAGATTTACATATGAAAGATTTGAGCACAAAATAATGTTTTACATATTAAAGAACTATAGATCCATCTTAGCTCAAGATCTATCAATTGGTTAAAAAGATGGAAACCCTTAAGATGTAAATGTCTTTTTATTCGTAAAAATATTATTTGTTTGGAATAACTCAGTCACCAGGATAATCTATCTTAAACTAGCATGTGCTATTCTCAATACAATTAAGTTTTTTTTATACCAGCATGTGCTATTCTCAATACAATTAAAGTTTTTTTATAGTTACATTTTTTTATTGTATAAAAGAGGAGACATGTAGTCAAAGGAATGTAGCTTGGGTGGTTGGGAGGAATGAATGTTACCCTCCCCACCTAGGTTCTACTCTTGTGAGTGACATGTTGCTCTTGTGGAGCCCTTTGTAATAAATGTTGTGATTGATGAGCGCTGACCATACCTTGATTCAATTTGAATAGCGGAGTAGCCCTCTAACAAATGGTGAACCACATTTTAAAAAAAAAGAGGAGATTTGTAATGGATATTCCTAATATATACTTTATATGAAAAAGAAGCATTGGTTTTATCACTAAATTTATGTTTAAGTTTTTTTCATAATTTAAAAAGTTTTTAATTTAAATAATTATTTTATATGAAAAAAAAAATTAGTCTTATCACTAAATTTAAGTTTAATTTTTTTTCATTATTTAAAAAGTTTTTAATTTAAATAATTAGTATTTTTTTAATAATGATTCCAAAATTGTTTTTATAAAATCATGTAGTTTCTAGTAATATTTAATTTATATTCTATAAATAAAAGCATTTTTAATAGTCTAAATATATTTTTTTCCTTTTTTTCAAATTTAAATAATAATTTTATTTTTGATGCTCAAGGAACGGGCTCTGCAAGTGTATGGTGAATGGTAGGAGGTGGGTTTTTTGGTGGTTCAGCAGTCGATGGTGGTTCAGTAGTAACTCTCGAGATGGTTCCTGCCCCTCCTTGGGGGAGAGGGACCGTGGAAGGAATGAAACTTTGGAGGCAGAGACAATCCTCTTGGGAACAGAACATGACAAAGGAAAATGAGTAATCAATGTCCAAACAACAACCAAAGAAGGGGAAGGGTGCAGTGGAACAAGAAACGAGGAAGCAACTAACCTGGGTACAAGAAGGACAAGACATTGCGTCCCGAAATCCAAAATGATACCACGTCTACAGATCAAATTAGAAAGAGGCAGGGAGGAAATTCAATACGTGAAAGAAAGGGCCCTCATAGGAAAATTCGTGGGGATCTGGCCCACAGAGAAGACTTTGGTATGGTGGATTAATTCAACGTGGAAACCCCAAGGACACTATGACCTTCAACTGGGAGCTAAAGGTTTCTTTACCATTATATTCTTCAATGAAGAGGACAGAACAAAAGTTTTCGAGAATGATCCCTACTTCTATAACTCGACGGGTCTCTTCTTGAGACCCTAGAAAGAGAGATTCGACCCTAACAAAGAAAATCTGATAATTGCACCAGTATGGATCAGAATGTATTCTCTCCCAATGGAATACTAAAAGGAAGAAATCTTAATGGACATAGGGAACACCATGGGGACCTTTATCAAAGTCTCCAAGCAAACTAGACACAGGAAATACATCTCGTATGCCAGGATCTGCATCTACCTGGACATATCAAGAGATTTACCAGATGGAATAGAGTTAACATGGGAAGATGAGGAATGGTTTCAAGCCATAGACTATGAGCATATCCCATTCAGATGCAGGAGGTGCCATGAACATGGGCATCTGTTTAGAGACTGTCCCCAAAACAAGAGACCAGGAGGGAAGAAAGATCAAGAACTCTAGGATGCGGAGTGATTCACCAAGATTCAAAACAAAAAGAGGCAAGCTAGAAAGATATCAGGTCCAAAAGTTCACAAAAGAGTGCAGACCTAGAACCGATTCGAGACCCTCAAGGAAGATCAGGCAAAAGACTCAGCCGATGCACAAATAGACGCTATGAAGGACAAATTCTAGGAAAACAGCAAGAGGAGAAGGATAATGACACCCAAGGAATAGATAAGACTTCAGCCCCAAAAGATATTCATGGCTCTAAGAAAACTACCCCGGATACCCCCCCACAAAACCAATCTAAGGAAACCCAGAAAGATTTAGGAACGGGGGGCGCTGGGTCAGAGGACATGGAAATAGGGGACCTAGATCTAGACAGAATGGAAGCGACCTGTTCTGATAAAGATCCAGTGCTGATCCCCCCACAGCAAGTGTCTTTTCTGGAGAAAGCTATCATCCAAGCCAAAAACGCGAACACCCTAGGAGTCGTGACTGAATCTCTCAAAGTCACAGAAGGTAAAGGGAAAAATACAAAGAAAGATAAAAGAGGCAGACCTAGCAATGTTTAGAGAATAAAAGCAATAGGAGAACAACTGGTGGCTTCAGGGAAATATCCAACAATAGATGCAGCCCTTTCCCCTTCCAATTGAATCCTCCTTAATGCATATTACAACCTAGAATATCAGAGGCTGTAATAGCTCGCTTAAGAAGCGCCTTCTTAAAAGAAGAATAGACAAAGAAAAATTAGGGATAATCTTCCTGCAGGAAACTAAATGCTCGGGAGAAGATCTTGCAAGTATAGCCCACAAAGTGTGGAAGGGTTGTGAATCGATTGCAATCGATGCCAGAGGGGCTGCGGGTAGTCTGGGAATCCTATGGAACCCTCATGTGGTGTCCTTATCAGGTTTTCTTACCACCAATTGTACTATCTCAGCAGAATTCCACATTCTCGGCACTAGAATAAGAGGATTCATCTCGAATGTTTATGGCCCCCCGAGGGCAAACTAGAAGCTTGCATTTCTAGAATCACTCTCAGACCTAAAAACTTTAGTTCAGGACAAAGCATGGATTATAGGAGGTGACTTTAACCTGATAAGAAACCTCAACGAAAAAAAGGAGTTATTCGAAAATTAAATACCGCGAGTACTCTTTTTAATAACACCATCAATGATCTGGACCTGATTGATGTCAAAACTTCCAATGGTATCTTCACATGGAACAATAAACAGTCAGGGAACAGAGGAATAGCTTGCAGACTTGACAGATTCTTGCTTTCATAATCGGTCATGATGGACGGGGGCACCCTCAAAGCGGTCGTCCTACCAGGAGAAGGATCGAACCATTGGCCCATTAGTCTGGAATGGGACAATGTCGTAGTCAACCCTCGCAAACCATTCAGATTTGAGAAATTCTGGCTCCTCCATCCGAACTTTCAGGAGAAACTCAAAGAATGGTGGGAAAGTTCTCCTCCTATTAGGGGCACCTACATGTTTCAATTCCAACAAAAGCTTAAACTTCTTAAAGACCACATCAAGAAAAGGAATAAGGAGTCCTTCAGCAACATATTCCAAGAAAAGAAGGCATTAGAGATCAAGATCCAACAACACCACTCACAAGTAATGCTCAGCGGTTACACTGAAGAACTGAGGCTTTAGGAAAAGACCTTATTGAAGGACTTCAATCAAAGAGAGAGACAAGAGGAAGTCTACTGGAACCAAAATTCTAGAATTAAATGGCTTCAAGAAGGGGAACAAAACACTATTTTTTTCCATAAAGCGGCCATTCAACACAGGAAGGGTAGTAGGATGGACAGATTGAAGAAGGAGGACGGAAGCATCGCCAAATCCCAAGAAGATCTAGAGAACACCCTAAACTCTTACTTTTCCAAGCTCCTTTAGGAACCGAAAAAAGACAAGGAGGAAGCTCAAAGAGAGGTGTTAAGCCACATTCTCAAGCTCATTAAAGAGGATCATAACCAAATACTCGGCAAAGCCACCAATATGGTTGAGGTAGAAAATGTTGTTAATCAAATGGCCAAAGACAAGGCTCTAGGCCCAGATGGCTTCACTACAAACTTTTTCCACACCGGCTGGGAATGGTTGAAAGAAGAAATAGTGGCCTTGGTGGAGGTCTCTAGGAAATCGGGAAGTGTTCTCAGAGCTCTCAATTTGACTTTCCTGGCTCTCATTCCAAAAGAGAGTGGAACCGAAGACCTTAGCAAACTAAGACCGATCGCCTTGTGCAATGTGATCTATAAAATCATCTCCAAGGTAATAGCTAATCGTCTAAAACCTCTCCTTCCTCTTATCATTTCTCCAGAGCAAGCTTGGTTCGTGAAGGAAGACAGATCCTGGATGGCATAATTCTAGTCCACGAAATTATCCACTCCCTCAAAGCAACTAGGACTCTAGGTATGCTTTTGAAACTCGACCTCTCCAAATCTTACGATAAATTGAATTGGCAAATCCTTGTTGGCATCTTAAAAGCCTTTGGATTTGCGGAAGATTGGTCTAACTAGATTATGAATATGGTCTCCTCTGCTTTTTTCTCTATTTTGGTTAATGGATCTCCCTCAAGTCCCTTCAATGCAACCTGAGGTACTAGATAGGGAGACCCCCTTTCTCCTTTCCTCTTCATAATTGAGGCTGAAGGGCTAGGTAGGATGCTCAATAGAGATTGTCCCTAACAGAAGGGATGGACCCCCAAACCCACCAACAATTCGTGGATGATAACATACTGATGGGCCCATCCTCGGTGCACGAAGCCAGGGGAATAAAAGATTGCTTGAATATCTTTCTGGAAGCTAGTGGCCTCGAAATCAATAAGGAGAAATATCAGACCTACTTCTTCAACACCCCCAGGATTACCAAGAGAAACATCCTGAAGATCTTGGAATTTCTGGAAGGCAGCCTTCCCTCTAAGTATCTCGGAGCTCCAATCGTAGAATTAACTATTAAACAAGTCTCGTGGAAAGAACTGGTGGACAAAATTAACAAAAAGCTAAGTCTCTAGACCTTCATAGCCCTCAATTTCCTAAACAGGTTAATCCTGGTAAAATCGATGCTGCAGGCCATGCCCATTTATCTATTCTTAGTGCTGGCAGCCCCGAATCCATCATCAAACAAATCAGGAATATCTAGAGGAACTTCCTCTGGGGGGGAATGAAAGACAATAGAAGCCTCTGGTTGGCAAACCATCTGCACCCCGAAGGCTAATGGAGGATTGGGCCTCAGAGACCCACTTAATGACAACAAAGTTATGAGTGCAAAGATCTAGTGGAGATGGGTGAACTATAAAGATGAACCATGGGCCAAACTGTGGCATTTGAAATATGCGCTACATTGGCCACAACAATCCCTAGTAAGGTTCAAAGAAAATCTACCAGGCTCCAGCATCTGGAAGACTGCCTAGGAAAACAGGGGGTTGGCTCAAAAACATAGCTTCTGGGAAGTTCGGAATGGCCAAAATGCAAGATTTGCAAGCGAAGCTTTGAACCAGGAACCTACTATCTCCTATGGGGAAGACACACCTCTATTATGCTCCTTCCTCCAAAATAAATCCATGGTTAAGGTTGCGGAGTTCTGGGATAACGACAATGCAAACCAAAGGTTCAGAATATGGAAGGAAAAAAGATGGTGGCAAGACAAAGCACCAGGGGAGGACATCGAAAGTTTTTTATTGGAGCTCTACAAGAAAAGGTTCTCCAAGAATGAGGCTCTTGACAAGCTTAGATGGGGGTATACGATCTCAGGCAACTTCAATCCAAAAGAAGCCCTAGGATTGCTAACCGAAACCCAGAACATTGCTCCAGAAGCCAAATGGATTAAAATCTGGAAGGGAGGATGGTGGCCCAAAATCTCTGTTTTTTGCTGGCTGGTAATAAAACGTTGCATCCTAACTTGGGACAACCTACAGGTCAGAGGATTCCATGGCCTGTCCCGCTGCTGCCTATGCGAAGAGAATTTTGAGTCAATAAATCACCTGCTGGATGAATGCAGGATTGCTAACTCCTTATGGGAGAAAGGGGCGACAATCTTCAGAAAAGATCACAGGCACAAGGGATGACCAGACATCACAATTGTTGACTAGCCCATAAACAGTTTCAAAAACAAAATTGTGAATCGCCTGTGGGAACTTTTTCCAGGATTCACACTATGGGAAATTTGGAAATCTAGAAACAAACAAACTTTCGAGAACAAAGCTAGGAAACTTGAAGAAATATGGAATTCTATAGAAACCCACATGAAAGAAACCATATCACTTCAATCATGGACACAGGAAGAATTTTTAGCTGAAAGAAATGAACGTAGTATTTTGCATGATCTTGGGATAGGAGAAATACCTCCCAACAACTCGATTGTTCGTTCGCGTCCTGTGCATGCCTCCAGCCTACATTTCTGGAATGCTCCCCCAGCAGGTACCTTCAAGCTCAACGTAGATGGGGTAGCTAAAGGAAACCCAGGGCCTGCCAGATACTGTGGTGTCATCAGAAATTCGAAGGGAGGCATCCTAAGTCTTTTCTGGGGTTCCTTAGGAACCAACACGAACAACATGGCTGAGCTGGTAGGATTAATCAACGGCTTGAATTGGGCAAATAAAACGGGTAAAACACCTTTGGTGGTGGAGGACGACTCTCAGATCATAATTAACATTGCTCGCAGACTTCAAGCAGGATCCTTAACGACCCAAGTTTCCAAAAATTGGAGATGGGAGAGCAGGTTAAGTGCCCTCAGGAAGATCCTTACAGGAGAGGAAGCCTTTCTGCTAACGCATGTTAAGCGCGAAGGGAATAAGGTGGCGGATGCCATGGCTAATGCAAGGGTGGAGAGCGATTTCTCTTTCCATGCAGAGGAAGATGAGAATGGCGGAAAAACCCATCAAATCTGGAATAGTTGCTCAAAGCTGGCGGATGATGATGCAAGGCAACATGTATTGCATTACACCTGCGAATGACAGATGGCTCCGTGCTGTTCCGAAGGAAGGCAATCAGCTAGTGTGTCGACATCTAGGGAGGGCCCGCAAATGTCTAGTCGATAAATTCGGCAAGACAAGTGAGTTTCTGATTGCCAGCTAGGGTACGATAAGGCATGTCTTAACCCACGATTATGCTTTTCTTAACACGCGGTACTTCGATGATAATTCTTTCCTTACACGCAGCCCTGGTACGGATCACGTGGAAGCCAAGCAAGGCAGTCTCAAGTCTAGAAGGAGGGAGCGACTTTATATAAGATGCCAGGGTCGCCTTAAAGTCGAATCCGTGGGAATGAGGAAGGTAGGAAATGCAGGTACAACACTTGCCACTAAACTGGATAGATTGATATCTACAACGGAGGCTCGTAGCCTTTGGCCTACCGCAAATCACATGGATGTGAATCATTCACAAAAGGTGAGAGATTGGCTCGAGCGTGGAGAGTGGCAAGGCATTATGGCAGGCTCGAGGGTAGTTAAGGAAGATGGCTGCAGGAGGAAAACTTCGGCCTCAGATGGCCCTATTAATTGGCATTCGGAGGAGTCTAAGGATCTATTCAAGTTTATGTTCATCCTTCTGCTTCTTCCTACTGGTTTCCCGTGTGACTGCACCATGCCGAGGCTTTGGAGAGCTCGAGCCAGAGCGAGAGGTCCTAATCGGGGTGGTAATCCTAGCGATGCTTCTCCCAGTGCTGAGGAGGATTCGACGCCCCATGACAGCTGAATACCAACCGCTGCTCCCTTCAACTAGGGAGACCAGTATATGGCAGAAATGCCAACTGTTGTTGAGGCGTTTATAGCTTTCATGGAGATTCGGATCTCCTCCGGGAGTTTGAGGCGTTAATGGGATGCCCACTGCTTCCTAATCCATTCTGGATGGTGCACATCTTGCTCGCCAAAGACATCCAAGCCAAAATTCTTACTGCTCAGGGCATCCGCGATGCCATGGAAATTATCCGAAGAGGACAACAAGAAAGCGCTGTGGGGTTTAGACTTCTGGAGTAGTTGGCCCAAAATATGCTTGTCAACCCTGGTGCCGAATCTCCCAACCTGGGGAATACACCGGCTAACTCTCCAGCTTCTGTCATGCCTCCCCCTCGGGAGGATCAATCTCATAATCCACCCAGCGAGGCTAGAAGCTAGGGAGGGCCCTATGGGGGTTATGGGGCCTTGGCGTTTCTCTGAGCAGCGCTGTTCATTGTAGGGATCGCAGAGGTTTCCTTTTCTTTGGTCTGTTTATCGTCAATGGTATGTTCTACTATCGGGTTGTCTATGTAATAAGTCCTAGAGTTGTTTTGGATAGACACCATTTTTGGGTTGTCTGAAGAGACAGGCATTTCCAAGCCTGGTCATTTTCTTGCTTTTGTTAGAAGAGATAGGCATTTCTAAGCCTGGTCTCATTTGGATGAAGGTCAAGCTCTATCAACCTTGAGAATATCCCCTCTTTGTAACTTTTTGTATCATAATAGAATCTCCTACTTACTCAAAAAAAAAATATAATAATTTTATTTTTTTTAATTATAAATTTCCAATAACATATAATTTTCACTTTATAAATAAAGCCATTTACTATCTTTTAAATATATATGTTATTAAAAAGAATAAAACCATTTTTTATATGTAATATTAGAAAGAGTATAAATAAGCCATTTACTATCTGCTAAATATATGTGATAGTAAAAAGAATATAAATAAAACCATTTACTATCTTTTAAAAATATATGTTATTAAAAAGAATAAAACCATTTTTTATGTGTAATATTAGAAAGAATATAAATAAAGCCATTTACTATCAGTTAAATATATGTGATATTAAAAAGAATAAAACCATTTTTTATCTCTTAAATATATGTAATATTAGAAAGAACAAAGAATATAATTGTTTCGAGTACCATCTCACTTTAACCCAAAAATGAAACAGTTTACTATCTTGTGATATTTGATATTAAAAAAATAAAAATTCTAAATGAGAGGATAAGAATGTTACCATTAAAGACGTGAGAGGGATCGCGAATCTCCGTGTAGAGCGGCTGAATTGTATTTAATAACTACTCAGGCATAAAACAACAGGAAGCTGCATGTTATTGCAAGGGTGGCTTTGGCGAAAATGGATTCTTTAGCCTCCACAGTCAGACTATATTGTCTCCTCTAAGCTACCAGCAGGTAAGCACGATAAGAATATCAAGGGGCAACAATAATTTTCTGATTTTAATGGCCCAGGGAATCCGTGGACGAAATTATTTGGACGGACAAAACTACTACTAAGGAGGAAAACGACGGGTAAGACTGTTAGGTGAGCGCCTGACGCTCTGGGTTTCCCACTTGGAGTATAGCTGTCACTGTAAGGACGACGGGCCCCGTCGGGCAATAAAGATCACTGGTGCCAATATAAAGTACGCCACTCCCTGCTCCTTCTCTCACCTCAGAGCGAGTTCGTGAAGAAGAAGAAATCCGTTCTGTTCGTCTTAGCTATCAGAAAAATTCAAGGCGGCCATCATGCCATACCCGTTTCAAAGAGTTGCACTCGGGAGGACCGAGGAGGCCTACCACCCGGACACTCTCAGAGCTTCACTCGCGGAATTTATCTCCGCTCTCATCTTCGTCTTCGCCGGAGAAGGATCTGTAATTGCTTTCTGTAAGAACGATCTCGTGCCCTTGCGTTGCTCTTTCGTTGCTTTTTTTTTGTTTACAGTGATTTGATTGTGTGTCTGTTTTTTGAATGTGCAGCCAAGCTCACAGACGGCGCTTCGACGACGCCAGCTGGTCTGGTGGCGGAGGCACTAGCGCACGGAATAGCGCTCTTCATAGCTGTGGGGGTTGCGTCCAATATCTCAGGAGGACATGTGAACCCGGCGGTGACCTTTGGGGCACTGGTTGGAGGGCACATCACCCTTTTAAGGGGCATTTTCTACTGGATTGCTCAGATGCTCGGCGCCACGGTTGCCTGTGGGCTTCTCAAGTATTGTACCAACGGCATGGTAAGTCATTTCTCGACTCGCTCGTCGCTTTTTTAGTTCGTCTGACGGGCAATTGACGAATCTTGTTGCCATGGATGCAGAGCATCGGGGTGTTCTCGTTGTCATCCGGCGTGGGAGTGGGCAACGCTCTGGTGTTCGAGATCGTTATGACATTCGGCCTGGTTTACACTGTTTACGCCACGGCAATCGACCCTAACAAGGGCACCCTGGCCACTATCGCCCCTATCTGCATTGGATTTATCGTGGGCGCCAACATATTGGCCGGCGGTGCCTTCGACGGGGCGTGCATGAACCCCGCGAGGGCCTTCGGACCGGCGCTGGTTAGCTGGACATGGACACACCACTGGATCTTCTGGGTCGGACCTCTCATTGGCGGTGGCCTTGCAGGGGCCGTCTTTGAGGTCTTTTTCATCGATGCGGAGCCCGCCCACGAGCGATTGCCCACGTCGGAGATGTGACGGAATTTAGATCGGTGTTCTTGGTGTAAAATGTGGTGGCATCGCATTTAATATTTTGTTTATTTTTTTTTGGTCTTTGATCATTTGTTTGAGGAGAAATAAATTTCCACGTGTTTGTAATGCCCCGGTTTGTGTTGCGTTTAATGAAAAGACCTTGATGGTCTAGAAAGCTCCAGATTATTGAACTCTGGTTCTTGGTTTCTCCTCTGTTAGAGTTCCTAGAATTATCCGCGGATTTCTATGTTGTATTCACCTGTGTTTTATGATGCACTCAATGTTATGTTATGTTGCTTTTAACTGTTCCAGATTATTCGCCTTATTCTATGATGTTTTTCTTTGCATTCGACAGTGCAATGTTCAGGACTTACTAAATTGAAGTTCAATTAAATTAAATGTTCTTTTGAGATGGATTCATTAAAATTTTTATAATGCACTGTTAATATGAGCTTTAAGCATAGTAGTAATATAATTTAATCTTAAGATCCTGGTTTATTTTTTCTTATTTCTTTTCTTATTTATAATTTTTTTTTTTTTAATTTTAATTTAATATGAGGTTTAAGCATAGTAGTGATATAATTTAATCTTAAAATCCCGGTTTATATTTTCTTAATTTTTTTCTTATTGGTAAATTAACTTTTTAAAGATTTTAATTTAGTTTAGTTATTGTTACTAGGTTTAATTAACTAATTAAGTAAAATAATCTATTTAGTTAAGAGGAGTCTAACAAAGCAACCAAAAGTACTCTTCGAAGATTTTATAGCAAAAATCCACTGATTATTGTTTTTTAAATCCGATTTTCCTGGTTGATTCCAATTCAGAAATTATTTCAGGGTCTTCGAAAACCTCAAGGGATCCAGATATTTGGGAATTTAAACGTTGTTAATAGGAATTTACAAATTTTTTTTACAAGATTCTATAAAATTCACCCCCATAAAAAAACCATATGCAATGAGTGTGGATGGCAACCAACGATGAAATTTGACGGTCAAAATGGGGCATTTTGACTGTTAAATAGGTTTCAAATTTTGATTAACTATAATTTATGAAGAGTAATAAAATTTCTAAAACCTAATTTTAAAAGGCAATAAAATTGTTAATTAGTCAATATATTGTAGTTGTATTTTTATAATACTAATAGTATTAATATATTTATCTTATATAAAATTATACTTTCTAAATTTTAATTTACAAACCATACAATCACTAAAAATTAGAAACATCTATTCAATTATAATTATTTTGTTGTCTTTCTATTTTGCAAGTTGGGTTGATTTTTCACAAAAACATAAAAACTCATATAACTCAATATTTTTTCTATTATTTTTTTATTTTTTCATTATTGCAATGAGCATTTACAGTTGTCAAATTTCAGTCCTCATGCTCATTGATTACATTAACATCTTGGAGAGTTGGAAGGTCTTTGTTGGAAGATCATGGGAGTTAGAGGGCCTTGGGAGCACAGTTTGAGAGTTACTTACATTATCAGAGGTATTGCATTATATTTTTTAAGTTATACTTACTAATGAGGTAATGCACTATATTTTTGACATTATATTTATTGATTTTTTCAGATTCAGAGATTTACTTGAAAACTATAATTTTGAAGAATTAATAATGCACTGTATTTTTGACATTATATTTATTGATTTGTTCAGATTCAGAAATTTATTTGAAAACTATAATTTTGAAGAATTGTTATAGAGTATGTAAAATTCTTTACATCATTTACTGTCATAATTCAAGGATAAACTTTTTTACAAAAAGTTTCACAACTAGTAATATTAAAACCCAAATCTTAAAAAAAGAAAAGGTTTCCAACAATGGTGGTGGCAATCCACCACTACCCATTTAGACTCCCAGTTTTTTTTTTTCTTTTATAATGTTTGTTTATTTTAACAAAGTCAAATAAGTATTTTGTTTATGTTGTATTGTTTTTAAAAAGTTTTTGTTTTTTTTAAATGATGGGTCAAGTGTTTTCTGAAAATATTGGTTTTATAAATATAAAAAAATAATTTGTTTTTATTGTATTTATTAACATAATTAAATTTGTATTTGTCATCAAAATTTTCAATGGTGGTTCACTTGATATGTAGTCACATATTGTAAATTGGAGGTCAAGAGTTCATATCACCCATGTTTACCGGGTGTGTGTGGTACCAAGTCTCGAGTTGCCAATTCCCCTAACAAAAAAAATATGTATATATAATTAAATTTTTGCTAACTTTTTCATTTTGATTATAAATGTGAACAATGTAATTTCAATTTACAAAATAATAAAATATTATTAAAAATAAGACATCCGCTATGCATGGATAACAAATAGCTAATGAATGAATAACAGGAAGAATGTCTCTAGGCATGGATAACTGAGTTGAGTTAAACCGGTTTAACTAGAAAAATATGAGGAATAAAATAAATTCCAAATTGTCTATTCCATTACTATCTCTCAACCATTTGATCTCTATGGACTTGATTCAGCCAGAAATTATATAAGTGTCTTAATGTTAGAAGAAGTCTAACAAAGCGACCATTTAAACTTCTAAATATTTTTAAAACAAAAATCTAATAATTATTATTTTTTAAATTCATATTTTCTTCTTGTTGAAATCGTTAATTCCACTTCAGAAATGAATTCAGGTCTTAGAAAACCTATTAGAGGCCACACATATTAGGAATTTAAAGGCTGTTAATAGAAATTTACAATTTGTTTTTACCTTATTCTATCAAATTCGCACCCAGAAAAAAACTACCATCTACGGTGGGTGACAACGTCGCCCATTTAGACTCGCAGTTTTTTCGTATGTTTCTGTTATAATGTTTATTTGTTTTAACGAGTCAAATAAATATTTGGTTTATGACGTATTTTGTTTTAAAGTTGTTTTGGCGTTTTTTTATGATAAGTGGAGTGTTGGTTTTAAATTTTTATATTTCACATTGAAATTTACAAAAAAAATCCAAAATTTTTATAATTCATAATTTATTTAGAAAAATTTAAATTATCAAAAATAATTTGTTTTTATTTATTTATTAATATAATTATATTTTTATTATATAGTTTTTATTGGTGTAGATTAACTAGCAAGTGCTGTAAATAGGTCTCAAGTTCAAATCTCACAGCGGTGCCCTAAACTTGGAGGGTAGCCCAGTTACCAATTCTGCCACTAAATATATATATATAATTATATTTTTATTTAAATATTTTCTCTTAATTTAAGATTTTTATTTGAATATTCTCTTTTGCCATGATATTTTTATTTGAAAATAATTTGAAAATATTCTTATATGAGTTGAAAGATATAACTTTTTCATTTAAAAATAATTTTAAAATATTCCGTTATGAATTGAAAGATATAACTTTTTCATATGAATTGAAAGATATAACTTTTTCATTTTGATTATGAAAATGAACAATGTAATTTCAATTTATATAAATTTATTTGGAAAATTTTAATTATATTCAATGTAAAATTTATTATAAAACTTTACTAGTAGGTTTTTTCAAGTATACTTTTAACATTGAAAATATCTTTTATTTATTTATTAATGATATTATGTTAGAAATTAACCACCATCGTAAATACTTTATTAAAAAAAATTGATGGATAAATATCAATGTCAAATTTCAATTCCCTAACACAAGTGGAAAAAGAAATCAATAACATGTATTAATGTATATCAAAATAGAAATAGATATTATGAATGTGCTTCAAATTTCAACGTATTGAATGAAGAGATACCATTTTAGTCCTAATGATATTAACAAGAGTGTATCTTAAAACAAAACAAAAAGGTTGGCCAGGTAAGTTAAAACAAAACATATAAGGTTGGCAAGAATATATAATTTTTAATATTAAAATAAGAAATAATACAGGAATTGCCGGGTTCCATTCAGGAGATGCTTATGGAACGATCCTTGATTTCAAGGGTAGAATAATGTTACTTGATATATAATTTTTTTCCTTGACAATCCTATGAGTTAAAAATTACATTTTTAAAAAAAAATTGACTATATGACAATCATGAACATGATGGCTTCCCATCGTTCATGAACCTGTTTTCGTTTTTATTTTTTAAATTATAAGATATTTTTTTATAAGAAAGCAAAACTTATTATAGTATAAAAGTTTTTTTATAAATTTTTTTTATTTTTTAATTATAAAGATATTTTTATTTATTTTTTAATTATAAAAATATCTTTATAAGACTGTTATATTTATTATAATTTAAAAGTTGTTTATATTTTATATTTTTTTTTATAATTATAATAATATTTTTTTATAAGATAGCAAGATTTAAACCATTTCATATGAAACATGAAAATTTTCATTTATATAGAATATTTTTTAATTTTTATATTTTTTATATAATATCAAATCAATTATAAAGTAGCATAAAAATTGTAAAATAAAAATAATTTATAGAAAAAAATGTTTATATAAACATTTTTTCCCAAAGTAAAATATCTTATTTTTTATTCAAAGTAAATATAAAATAAAATCTTAAGGTGCATCAACACATCATAGGACCTATTTTTAAATAGGTCTTAATAAATACATGAAATTAGTCCCTCTTCTTGGAACGAGCAAAAAGTATTCCAAAAGAGAACGAGCAAAAAGTATTCCAAAAGAGATCTCAGCTACATATCAAAATTACCTACATATAACAGTCCCATAATTTTACATACTTTTCATTATTTCAATCCTCCTTAGTGTTTCTAACTTCGTTGAGATGGAGTATCCGATTAACCCTTGATAATTCAGCCTTACACAACAAATCAACAACCATATTCAACTCCCTATAGATATGTGTAAAATTGGTGTAAGTAAATGAGGGAGTGACACTTTTTACCTATATTGTTGATATCATGAGCTTCTTGTTCTCCTTGCATCCACTTCATAACAAAAGTGGAATCACCATATACATATAAATGCTAGATGCACTTAGTAAGGGCCAGTTTAACTTGTTCCAATAATGCCAAAAGTTCGGCTTGATTATTTGTGCCATTGTCCATATTATCACAAAACTTAAACTAATGTTGATCTTGCAAGTAGAGTACTCCATTGATGTGGCATATTCTATCCTCACCCTAAGACACACCATACAAAAAACCCATGACATGGATTTTCCCACAAAAAGTTCGACAACCATCCTAGCCTTGGTAACAATATTTGACATTTTTTTATTATTGTGCCACTCCACAAACTTATTTGGACACATGCATTATAAATTGATTCCTACCCTCAAATAAGCTAGAGTTACGAGCAATCAACAATCCCCATAAAGCTATGAATGGAACAACTCGGATTCTTTTAAAATATGGTCTATTATGCCTTATGCCCAATCTCTCCTCCACTAAGTTACACCTCCAAAATGTTTTAATGTCAATCCAACTACAAACATCTTTCCAAATATGCATTGAATACACATAACAACAAAAAATATGAGAAATGGTTTCACCCTTATTGTAACCCACCTAGAACTAAAAACATTTTATTTTTGAGAAGACATTACTTTAAAAGTTATTGTAAATTTTTATGTTGTTGACCAAGGATGGTTAAAGATGACTGTAATTGAACTATTTTATTATTTAATAAATAAACAAAGATACAACTATCCAAAGAACAATGTTGAAGAGTGTTCACTGATCCACTAGGAGGAATGTGTCATGTCCCCACCCCTCATATCAACGATGGAGAGGACGAGACCAACACACTGTTGCTGTAAAACTGAGCAATCTAGCCCCATGATCATAAACATAAAAATAAAATGCATTAATATAAAAACATACACAGATGCATAATGCAATCTATAGCGGAAGCAAACACATTTATTTCATTCATGCATTCATCATGTTCATTTTAATTCAGAAACAATTCATTGAAGAGATTAAATACACAATAATACTTATCTAGAAAAGAAGTTGGCTCGCAACTAGCTACGTTGCTGCAATGTTCCACCCAACCATAGGCCAGTGTACTCATCAATCTCTCAGCATCAATGCTACCCCTGAGTTGGGCATGATTCCACACTAGGGAAATAACAAGCTCACACATAGCCCAAAACCAAAACATCCATTGTCAAGCCAACACACCATTGGGTTTCACAGACTGTCTAGCCAAGCCAACACCTCGTTGAATTTCACAGGCTACTAAGGAAACTAACCAACAACACATGGGTTCCTTGGACTTATCCAGCCAAGCCACACTTGCATCAAGCACACAGTCAACCCATTTAATCAAGCACAGTCATACACAACTGTTGGATATGAACAAAATGTTCTTGGGAACCAAAACAGAAATGGAAATTGCGGAAAACAACCTAGCATGAGGAAATACGCATTCAGGAAACATTCTTGGGCTTCACAGAGGTAAAAACAACCTCATCAAACCCTCAGACTGCAGATCTATTCTCCCATTTGCTCAGCGTTACCAAAAACTGGATTTGCAATTTCAACCAGCACATTAAAATGGGGAAAACATCCCTCTGACAGAAATTCAATTTTCCAGAGTCGTTTATGGCCAAAATGAACTCAACAACACCCAAAATTCGTGGGTCTCTTCTCCCACTACCTAGCAACCCAAAAACGAGTTTCCCAGCTTGGAGAAAATAACAAAAATACAGAAAAACGTGGAGGAGAACTCCCAGCTTTCTCATAAAAGAAAAAATAGCCTCCTCAAACCCCAAAATCATGCCCCTTCCTTCCCATTTACCCCAACAACACCCAAAACGCATTCTGAGTATGGAGAAGGGAAGGAAAAGACAGCCAAACCATGGAGGAGAGAGCTCAGTCTCTTCCTGTTGCATGAGGGAGCCAAAACTCCATGAGGATGGGTGAGGAATGAAAGACATGGGTGTATAATGGTTTGGGCATTCCTTCCCAAGCTTTTCCTTGCCCTAGAAGTCAAAAACACACTTTCCAAAAATGGGTGACCTCCCAAATTCGAATTTGACCTCCATGCCTTTCCCATCCCAAGGAGATAACTTCTTCAACCACTTTTAGATGACTGGGCACAAAAGGACAAAAAGAGTAGTTGACAACTTTATGGGTTTTACCTTAGACATTTGGATTTTCCCCATAGGCTCAAGGTTTGAATAATTCCCCCTCCCTATTCCTTGTGAAATCATGCCCCCATCTTGTTAACGTTGCGACACATAGCTAGTTGTGGTATTTTTATTAATTTGCATTTTACATGATGTCCCAAACATATTGTGCCTAGCTAGCACATAAACCATCGGCATCGATTTTAATTACCGATACATAAGACACTAAATCCATGCTGGGGCATTTTCCTTTAGCTCCACACCATAATTAAATACAATATTTACATCATATGCAATTTAATACCATGGGGTCTAAACCAGGGTGTTACATTCCCCTCCCCCTTCAAATAGCACTGTCCTCAATGCTTTACAAAAATTAACAATTGCTACACTAGCACCGCCTCAGTGCTCTACAAAATTGAACCAAAAAAAGATGTGCCAATTGCATGGCATCCTCTAGCTCCCACATAGCCTCTTCAAGACCACAATGCTTCCTCTGCACCTTTATCTATCCAATGGCACGATATGGAACTCTTCCAAGTCCTTGCTTGCATGCATCAGCACACACCACATGATCTTTCTCTGGTCTTGGATAATCCTTCTCCTTAGCTTGGAACATTTCCAGCGTCTTTGGCAACCAACAATACCTATGCTCAAGCCCCAAGCAATGAGTCAATTTCCATGTCAATATTCATAAGATTTTCCAAAATCATAGATGAATCACATGCACATGTATATTGATATAAAATCAACAAAATGTTTCCCAGTGAACCAAATACTTATATACATAAGTAGCTTCTTTTGGTTCCACAGGTGTCTGACTTGGCTTTGTACAACCATGGCACTCACAAACCTACCGTACCCCACACCTGGGTGTGCATTAAAGGGTAGCCAAATTTATGCAAGCCTCGAATCACCTGAAAAGACCTCTCAACCAAGGTCTAAAAGCTCTATTATTGATCCCAACACCTCTTCGAGTGCTTCAATAGTAGTTCTGTTCAAGAGCCTGCACCTCCTCTAGTTTCTTACAAAGCTCAGGTTCTTCCTTCCTCAATACCATAATGAATTTAATTCATATGTCATATTCATTCCTATAGGATACAATCTATAACAACATTTTCAAAACCATGTCTGCATCATATGCTTACGTATATTTAAAGAAAATCAATAACAACAAAAGTTTGATAAGTAATCCAAATACTTATTTGCATAGCATCTCCCAACCAAGATCTGGTCATCCCGGCTTCAAAGCCTAACACCTCCTTGGGTGCTCAATGGCAGCTCTAGTTTACGGGTCTAGCACCTCTTCCAGTGCTCACCAATGATGAGGCGCTTCCTTTCCAAGAACCATAACATATTAATTCACATGTCAGATTCATTTCGCAGGATTTATTTCTTAACAAGATTTTCAAAAATATTAGCTGAATCATTATGCACATGTGTAATTACAAAAAATCAATCAGGATTTTCCAAGTAATCCAATACTTATCTGTATAACATCTCTCAACTGAGATCTGATCAGCCTCACTTTAGAGCCTAACACCTTCTTGGGGGTTTAATGACATCTCTAGCTTAAGGGCCTAGCACCTCCTCCAAGTGCTTACTAATGCTCTGGCGCTTCCTTTCCAAACATCATAATACCTAAGGGGTTATTCTCTTCATGGAGACCCTATTCTCGTGACAGTCCCCTTACGGTGTGAATGTGTGCAGAAAGAAGTCTAATAAAATGTCTTACACCCTGGGAATCCCCAGTGATGCATACTGGTGCCTAGCTAGTGGGGGGGAGGGAGAAGCTATGTACCCAAGTACATCCTTCCAGAGGATCCATGTACTCCCTGTACATGTTTTCATTGTCTCACCTACGTTACATATAGACATGCAGTTTATATAAGATTTCATCATAAAAATAATTGCAATCATAGGTTTCAAAATCTATTCCAAACAAATACCTTCGAGAAGCTATGTACACCCCACCCCGTACATCCCTCCAAGGAACCATGTACATCCAGTACATATTTTCATCATCTCACCTGCGTTACATAAAATCATGCAGTTTATATGAGATGTCATCATAAAAATAATTGCAATCATAGGTTTTCAAACATATTCCAAAGATATCCCTCCGAGAAGCTATGTACACTACCTACATCCTTCCGAGGAGCCATGTACACCCAGTACATATTTTCATCATCTCACTTGCGTTACATACAAGCATGTACTTCATATGAGATGTCATCATAAAAATAATTGAAATCATAGGTTTTCAAACCGATTCCAAAGATATCCCTCTTAGAAGCTATGTACACCCCGTACATCCTTTCGAGAAGCTATGTACACCCAGTACATCCTTCCGAGGAGTTATGTATCCCAAACAAATCCTTCCAAGAAGCTATGTACTCCAAGGGTGTACTTTCACCTGTGTTACATACAAGTATGCAGTTTACATGAGATGTCATCATAAAATTTTAATCATAGATTTTCAAATCTATTTTCATGCATACATGATTTCCAAATATCACGCAATCAATAACATTGATAGTTGAAATAAAAATCTGAATTCACAATTCTGCTTCCAGCAAAAAATCATATTTTTGCAACCATGAGGCCATCCTCATATTGTTTGGATTTTGCAGGTGGGGAGTACTCATCCCTTACTTATGCATGCTGCCCAAAACCTGGCCATCCACATACAACATGTCACCCTGACACAATTTTTAATCAGCCAAACAATCACAATTAGTCAACAGGAAACTTCAGACATCAAGCAATGGAAGACAAGCATATTCATGGTTAGTATGATTCAAAACCATTCCAGGAGATCACAGTCTCCCACAATCAATAGAAAAACTTGCAATCTGAAGTTTCAAAACTTGTTTTCAGTCATGAGACCCTTCTCATGGCACCTGACAGCTTCCTGCCCTGGGTTTCATTGGGCACAACCATGCTGCTCTGCTTAGGTCGTTCTACCCGAGTCTTCAGGAAGTCCTCATATGTATGCCCATACACACAAGGTCCATTTCTTCATGGAACTACAAGTTCACATGCAGGCCTCTCCAGCCTATACCTAGGCTCCACTTTACCTGCAGAATATTCTTTAGTGAAATTCCTGCAATATCCTGCAAGTACCACAAAATATATTACATATGTTAGCTTTCTTGAAGCAGGCCGACTCATCATGGCCTCAATCCTTTCAAGGTTTCCATATATTCCTCTATCTGAGATAAGGTAACCCAAATAATGAATTCTATCTTCATAGAAGTCATAGTTGCTCAACCCTGCATACAACTTATGCTTCTTGGGCAATTTCAAAGTCAGCCTCAAATGTTCCACATGTTCTTCCTCATTCTCCGAATAAATAAGAATGCCATCAAGGAAAACAAGAACAAACCTGTCCAGATACTTACTGAAAACATTATTCATGAGGGACATGAATGTAGCTGGTGCATTTGTGAAACCAAATGATACCACTACAACATCATAAGATCCATACCTTGCTCTGAAGGTTGTCTCATGAACATCTTCATCCTTGACTCTTACCTGATGGTTACTAGACCCCAAGTCAATCTTGGAAAATATCTTTGATCCTCTCACTTGATTAAATAGGTCGTCGATGCTAGGAAAAGGATACTTGTTCTTCGTAATGACCTTGCTCAGCTATCAGTGATCAATGCACAACCTGAGTATATCATCTTTCTCTTTCTCAAACCAAAATGGTGCTCCCCATGGGAACACACTTGGCCTGAAATACTTCTTTTCCCACAACACTTGTAGCTACATCTTTAGCTCTAACATTTCTGGTGTACTTGCCATGTAGGGTGTCTTGGACACTGGTGCTTTACCTGGCACAATTTCAATCATGGGATCAACATCCCTCTTTGGAGAAAACCTTGGAACTTCATCAAGAAAACATCCCTGAATTCCTGCAACATATGAAGGTCCTCCAACCTAGGAGCTTCATTCTCTGTTTCCTCCAAAACATGAGTTGCATACACTCTACAAATTTTCCCACATAACTTCTTCAACTGCATTACTGAATACTTCCTCCCAAAGATCACTTCGGGAATGCCTTTCACAACCTTTAGGTTGCTTCTTTATCCAAGCACTTCAAAGGTCTTGTTGTAACAATCAAGCTTTGCTCTATGTGCTCCTAACCAATCCCTTCCAATGAGTATATCATAGGATCCAAGTGGCAGAACATTCAAGTTTGCATAAGTGACTAACCCATCCACGACCAATGGACATTTCATTACCACCTCACTAACTTTCCTCTGGGTTCCAGTGGCTAGTTGGACTAACCATGATCCTTATACTTTGACTTCTTCAAAGTGCACATCTCAACAAGTCCATGGGTGATATAGCAGGTTAATCAAAACAAAACAATCTACTCAGCAATATCGTCCTAAACTTCCACCACATTTGAGTTATGACTTGCCTGGTGTCTACTGCACAAAGTTTAGGAAGGAACCTTGTAGAACCCACTGAAATACTGTCAAAATCTGTGTTTCGACACATTTTCTAGTTTCCTCCAATGGATCCTTTCCGTCGTTGGGGAAAAAGTTTTACCTTTCTTTCGATGTATCGAAAAACTTCTAAAGTTTTTCCCGATCGTCAAACTGGCCATCTTGTTGTCATTGTGAACAGAATCTCACCTTTCTTCCAAAGTAGGAACTTACCAATCTTTTTGTTGTTGCGGAAAGAATTTCTCCTTTCATCTACTACAGGAACTTACCAACTCTGTCACCATTGCGGATAGAATTTTGACTTTCATTTGCCGTCAAACTGGCCAAGTCTTCAACTGTTGTGGAAATATTTTTTACTTCCATCCGCCGTTGAGGAAAACTATTCACTTTCCATTTGACACATCGACGAAATTCTTCTTTTCTTTGCCGACGTGGAAATTTTCGACGAAAAATTTTGAAAATTTGAAAATTTTTCTTCTTTGTTCTTCTTCGGTGAAAACTTTAACTTCTACATGCCACGCATCGGGTCAATTCCCCTTATCCTGCCGATATGCATTGGCTCCATCTTTCTCTTTTTTTCTCAGCGTCTAAGAAATCCCACACTTTCTTCCAACGACAACCTTCTGGTTCTACATTCAATCAACAAAATCTTGTTGAACCCTTCGTTGCGTCGGCAAACATTCCAAGATCGCTTCCAATGAAGCTTTCACTGCATCGAAAGAAACGTGCCTTTTACCCCGACATATCAGCTCAACACAACTATCTTAGTTGATAGGTGTCAACTTAGCTTTAGGGATTTGGGCTAATGTATTGGCAATCTTGCCGATATTTTTGTGATTTTTCAACACTTAGAGAAAAAAAAATTGAAAAAATTCTTCCTCTTCCTTGTCGGCTCGAATCTTCTTCCTCCATCGCTACGCATCCTCTCAACTCTTGGAAACCCAACTGTCGTTTTGGCTCAATCATTAGAATCCATCCATCCTTGCGGATCAAACAATAAAACTCATCTACTCGCAAACTCGCCAAAACTGTCGTCGTTGCAGAAATGTTTTCAACTTTCTCTGGGCCAAGCCCTCCACCGATTCCATACTTAGAAATTTTTTCGATAATTTTCTTTCGTCGGCTCGACTCAGCCAATATGCAGAAATGTTTTCAACTTTCTCCGGGCCAAGCCCTCCACCGATTCCATACTTAGAAATTTTTTCGATAATTTTCTTTCGTCGGCTTGACTCAGCCAATATGCAGTGGTTCACATCTCATCAAGCCTTCCCCCATTGTTGTCACAATCCATTTCGGCTCTCCTTCAATCAACCCAGCCACCAATACGGCTCGACTCTTGGAAAACCATCCACTACTATCGGCTCACTTCAACTTTCTCAATCGATAAGGGAGAATTTTCACACTTAGAAAATTTTGAAGATTTTTCTTCCTCTACCTTCTTCTCAGCTCCATTCCTCTCATTTCCCCGACGCCGTTGGCGAAATTCTGTGGACTTCCTCGAAACGCCTTGGCTGCATTCTCTGTCGGCTCCCTCTTGCCAATGTAATAGATGTATCAGCTCGTCTCTGGCTTTCTCAGCAGCCACACAAAAATAAGAAATCTCATCACTTAGAAAAATTCAAGATTTTTCTGCCTGGCTCTTCTTCCTGCTGAACACAGAGGTTGATTCTACCTCTGTCAGCTATTCAACTTGGCCCATTGAGTCCCAATGTTGTAACATAGCTCTGATACCACACTGTCACATCCCCACCCCTCATACCAACAATGGAGAGGACATGACCAACACAGTGTTGCTATAAAATTGAGCAATCTAGCCCCAAGATCATAAACATAAAATTAAAATGCATTAATATAAAAACATACACAAATGCATAATGAATCTATAGCGAAAGAAAACAAATTTATTTCATTCATGCATTCATAATGTTCATTTTAATTCATAAACAATTCATCGAAGAGATTAAATACACAAGAATACTTATTTGGAAAAGAAGTTCATCTGCAACTAGCTACATCACTGCAACGTTCCACCCAACCATAGGCTAGTGTGCTCATCAATATCTCAGCATCACTGCCACCCTTGAGCTGGGCATGGTTCCACAGGGCACTAGGGAAATAACACGCTCACACAGCCCAAAACCAAAACATCCATAGTCAAGCCAACACACCATTGGGTTTCACAGACTACCCAGCCAAGTGAACACCCCATTGGGTTTCATAGGCTTCTAAGGAAACTAACCAACAACACATGGGTTCCTTGGACTTATCCATCCAAGACACACTTGCATCAAGTACACAATCAACTCATTTAATTAAACACAGTCATACACAACTGTTGGATATGAACAAAACTTTCTTGGGAACCAAAACAGAAATGGAAAATAGGGAAAACAACCAAGCATGCGGAAATATGCTTTCATGAAACGTTCTTGGGTTTCACAGAGGTAAAAACAGCCTCATCAACCCCTCAAAATGTGGATCTATTCTCCCATTTGCTCGACATTACCAAAAATGAGATTTTCAATTTCAACCAGCAAAATAAAATGGGGAAAACATCCCTCTGACAGAAATTTGATTTTCCAGATTCGTTTATGGCCCTAACATGGCCAAAACAAACTCAACAACACCCAAAATTCGTGGGTCTCTTATCCCACTCGCTGGAAACCCAAAAACAAGTTTCCCAGCTTGGAGAAAATAGGAAAAATACATAAAAATGTGGAGGAGAACTCCCAGCTTTCTCATAGGGGAAAAATGGCCTCCTCAAACCCCAAAATCGTGGTCCCTTCCTTCCCATTTTCCCTAGCAACACCCAAAATGAATTCTAAGTATGGATAAGGGAAGGAAATGACAGCCAAATCATGGAGGAGAGAGCTCAGTCTCTTCCTGCTATGTGAGGGAGCCAAAACTCCATGAGGATGGGTGAGGAATGAAATACATGGGTGAAAAATGGCTTAGGCATGCCTTCCCAAGCTTTTACTTGCCCCATAAGTCAAAAACACACTTTCCAAAAATGGGTGACCTCCCAAATTCGAATTTGACCTCCATGCCTTTCCCATCCCAAGGAGATAACTTCTTCAACCACTTTTAGATGACTGGGCACAAAAGGGCAAAAAGGGTAGTTGACAACTTTATGGGTTTTACCTTAGACATTTGGATTTTCCCCATAGGCTCAAGGTTTGAATAATTCCCCCTCCCTATTCCTTGTGAAATTATGCCCCCATATATATAACGTTGTGGCGCATAACTAGTTGTGGTATTTTTATTAATTTGCATTTTACATGATGTCCCAAACATATCGTACCTGGATAGCACATAAACCATTGGCATCGATTTTAATTTTGGATACATAAGACACTAAATCTATGGTGGGGCATTTTCCTTTAGCTCCACACCACGATTACATACAATATTTACACCATATGCAATTTAATACCATGGGTTCTAAACCGAGGTGTTACAGAATGATCTGATGTAGATGGCCAAAATGACAAATGGCAGCAACAACATTCACTTTCTAGCTGTTGCGAGAGGGAACATCCCTATAATTGTGGCCATGTTCCCAAGAAAAGAGGAACTGAGCAGGTGGATCATTTAATTGCAAAACTGAAGCAAATACCTAGGCAAGCTTATATATACTATCGAATGAGCAGGAGTATCACTACCATGCTAAGAGATTAGAACCTTGTGGTTTTGTTGGAAACTGAGAAGTTAGGCACACAAGAGGAATTCGATGAGAGGAAAGCTAGAGTGAATTGCTAAGAGTTTATGTCTACAAGTGTAATTGCTAAGTTACAGAGAGTATTGAATAGGCTTCTACACAACATCTTCATCCCGGTGGTTCAGTGAATAGGCTCGAGGGTCCTAAAGCAAGTGATTTTGGCTGCTTTCAGGAGACGATTGGGAGGAACGGTCTTCTTTGGGTGTTTGTCCACTTCGACATTTAATAGGTTCTAAGTTGTTCTGGTTATTATCTTTAAATTTATTTTATATCTATATCTCTAGGTTTTTATGAATTTTAAATATTTTCCAAAAACTATTATATGTTTATGTAAAAGGTAGGAATTTTTTTTATTACTATAAATTTATCAGTTCATGAATAATTATTGTTTACACAAAATTCCTTAGTAGAATCAGTAGGCTATCGTATATTTGTTATTTAGAAACATTATCATAATTTTGTATATAGTTTCATCTGATAATAAATAGTATACATATATAAATAGTAATTAGCATTACTGCATCTTTCTATAAGTCACGCAAAAGTAACAAGGATTTTAAATAGAAGCTATCGTACTTTAACCTAACAAAGAATTGTTTTACAACTAGGGCTTATCATAACTAAAATCCATAAATTTATCTTCTAGAACAATATATCTGGGCTCGAGACCCATAAAAAATAATGTATCTATATGATTATTACCTGTATAAACCTCTTGCAGCCGATGGCCTTGTAGTTTAATAATTATCTAGAATTTAATCCACATAGTCAAAATGATTAATATAAACAAAACACTCAATAACATTTTTCTTACAGTCGAAAGGCTTATTTTTTATTTTCAAAACATTTTAGGGTTAAACACTTACAACTAATCCAGAAGTTGATTCAATCTAATCACAGATACAATCATAATACCAACTAAAATCTATATAAAATTATAATAGGGTTTTACAGTATAAAAAAAATTTCATATAAATTTACCATCTAAGAATTTATTACAGGGCATGAGTTCGAAACCCGTAAGGCTAAGAACCTCAAATACTTTACTTAATAACTTACGGTAAAATCCCTAGGTTAAAGCATTTTAAAGGAAACGTTGTAACACTACCAGAAGCCAGCATAGCAACCCTTTAAAAAAAATAGCTTATACGCAGTAATCATATACAATCCATTCACTTAACAAATTATACAGAGCAATGCTATTAAAATGATATGACATTGTAACAACAAATTCGAAGGATTCTTCCAACTAAGTAATTACATAGTAATCTATAAATCCAAGAAATGCCATAATGGGTCGTAATTTTTTTTGAGAAAACACAGTAATTGTATTGCTATTACATTGCTATTACATAAAAAATATAACCAGTTTATAAACTAATACTTCGAAGGTTTAAAAACAATGTTCCACTTTTTACAATGAAACCTATAAATCCCCACAAACTCCATTGTCTGCAACAAAAAGGGGTTTTCATATTTTAACTACGTATAAAACCCCAACAAAGCCATGGGATTAGAAATATATTAAATCCCTGCCATTGTAAGCAAAACACTAGAATGTTTACCACATAACGAAGGAGGGGATGAGAAAAGCTTTAAATATCCAACGAAACCAAAACCATGATGGTGACCCCTTTCCATATTTGCACATCGACAAGGATCATAGAGTCAAGGTGTAGGGTCTTACCAGAGCCTTCAATGCCGACCACCCTCAAACCATGTTTTACTCCAAGCCAAACATCCCCATCGTATCACCTTCCAGAGAAACGATACAAGAATTAGATCTTATCTTCGTAAAGGAATGCATTAGTGTAAAAATGCGAACAAATAAGAACAAAAGAAATTTTCTTACCTCAGTTCGAAAATCTCAACAAAGATATTAGTAGCAGGATGAAAATGTGTCTCCATAATCCTTTTCCCAAAGCAACGACGACGTTGACATTTTCTTTCATAGCCATGATTGGAGGGATGAATGTTGGAAGGGCCGAGAGCCTTTGGCTCTCCCTACTAGCCCACAAACGCAAATGGTTAACGCCAAAGACAAAAACCCTTGGGTTTAGTAGGTAAGGGTTTAATCCCTATCACAGTTGGAAAGTACCATTTGCATCCCATTAACGTGGGCACTTTAAAAAGTTCACCTACCTCCACGTAGTTTGATTCTCAACCCACACCCTATAGTTTTTAAATCTGATTTCTTTGTCATTTTTTACCACCTTGTGGTCATAGTTGTTAGGTTGTTAGGTTTGGGACTAACCCCTTTTTAGAACTTTTACAAATAATACAAGTTTAAAAATAGTGCATTAAATTCATAAGCTAAGTAAGACCCTTAAACCTTGAAACCCTAGCTCAATATAGAACTAGTAAGTAAAAGAATGAAAATTCAAAATATGACGACATATATCTTATGGTGAAACAAATTAATCCCCTAAGGCGTAACCTACGACAAGCAGGCATAACTTATCAAAATTTGAGCAAGTGATTCTAATTAAAGACTCGAAACATGTTTAGTATTTATGAATCACATATGAAGTTATCTTTTTTTTTGAATTGTTCAGTAATAGGTTAAGTCCTAGGTTGAAAACGAACTATAAAATTTACTTTATTTTCTTTAAAAGGACATGTAAAACCAGAATAGGGTTTTTACTGATCTAAACGCTCAATAACAAAAAAAATTATTAATGAAATTATGGAGTGGTTACATGTGGTATCAGAATGAGTTTCCAAACACTAGGCCTGAAGTTGTCTCAACCCGCATACAAAAACAGGAAAACAAAATACTAACTATGTTTAAAAAAATTGTTTATGTACAAAAATATAAATTTTGTATTTTGCAAGAAATGGAAGGAGTAGAGGCTTCTGCCGAAGATGGATCACATCATAATAATCTAGATAATATATATGTGGAATTAAATAATCAACCATATGAATTAATTCAAACTATAAAATCCTTGAAAGATGAATTACAAACTGTTAAGGAAGATAATGAAAGAATCCTAAGAGCGCAGGAAGAATTAAATCAAATATTGCTAGATAAATTACATAATGAAGGAAAGGATAAAATAAAAGAACATGAATCTCAATATGGAACTATATCCTACAAGCATAAAGTTAAGAAGTTAAAATTCTCTGATAATGAAAGTAATTCCTCTTCAGGAATTAAAGTTAGGTCACACGAAGAGAAACATAAATACTCCAGTGAAAGTAGTGATAGCGACAACAGTCCTAAAAAGAGAAAATATAAACCTTACGAATAAACTTAAGGAGAGTTTAAGAAGATAAAACCCCCTTATTACAGCTGCAACAAATTCCCAAAATTCCAAAAAAATTTAGGACCCTCCTTTGCTTTGGATTAGTTGATTTTCTTCTTTGTTTTCCTATGTTTGGATTGATCTACAACTTGCTTTAATGCTTGAAAAGATCCAATGTCTGATCAAACTTCATTGCTCTTGTTAAATGCATTTACAACATGTTTGAATCGGAAGGACTTGTCATTTCTTTCTCCGCCATGTGGATAGACTTTCAGTTTTAACTTCGACTTTTCTCCCATTTCAATTGATTTTCATCGGCTGCTTTTGTGTTTTAGCATCAGAGCTTTTATCATTTCTTTCTCCGCCGTTGCGGAAGGAAAACTGCTTCCTCTTCCAATCAGTGCTTTGACGTTTCGGGTCTGTTTGTCATTTCCATCGATTCCATAAGTCACGGGCTTCCATCCTTGCGGCTGCGGGGAGCCTTCTCCTTCCGGCGTTGCGGACGACAAATCGTAATCTCTCCCAATTATGGCTTGAAGTTTTGCTCCGCTTTGATTGATTACATCGAACCCGTAAGTCTTCGGCTGCTGCAGTTGCGGCTGTCGAAAGTTTTCTTCTTCTGGCCGTTTGAGTTATTTTAAGCCCTCCATTGCGGAAGGTCGGACCTTTTGTTAGCTCTGCCATTGCAGCTGCCGAACGCTTTTGCCGATCTCTTGGACGTTTTGCTTCCAACTTAAGTCCCAGCGTTGCAGATGATGGTGCGCTTTACGGTTCCGCCATTGCGGATGAAAGAAACGCTAGCCCTTCCGATGTGTATGAATGTTGCTTCCGACTTAACTTTACTCGTTGCGAGTGGCTTAGCGCTTCGATCGTCCACCGTTGTAGAAGGGCGTTTGCTTTCATCTTCCGATCCAAGAGTGGTCCACCATCCGATATGTTTGACCCCACGGAGGGCTTAGCATTTTAGCCTTCTGCCGTTGCGGAAGAAAGCATACTTTCAACCTCCGATTCAAAAGCTTTCCGCCATCCGATCTTTGGTCTCCTATTGTGGTTGACTATATATACGGGGTCAAGGCATTAGATTATTCTATTGTTATTTTGATCGCCGTGCTCTGTCGCTATCATGTTGTCAAGTGCTCAAGATTGTTTGGACCATAGTGCTGGTACTCGTGTCCAAGTGGCAGCTGTGGAAGTCCGACTGTCTTCATCCCGCCATACACACCGGTTACACATCAGTGCCTGGTAGGCTTCGTTTCCTTTCCCTTGCCGTTGAACATTTGGTGGTTGTTCTTGCTACGGTGGTTTGTTTTCCCGGCTGTTTACTTGACCCCGTAATTGCATATATATTTGGAGGATTTCGTATCATAGTAGACTGTGGGAGGGCGGTTTGACATGTGGAGTAGTTTTCCCCTCACCACCATTTATTTTGCAACCCTGCGCATAGAGAGTGAGGGGGTTTGGTGCAGACGGCCGTTACGCTGTCTGCGCCAAACCGACCTACGTAATGATGGTGGGTAGGAGATAGGTTTGCCATGGCCTTCCTTGGGGGTTTGGGACTGTGTGTGCCATTTTTGGGCTTCCGTGTCGTTTGAACCCTAATCGTTTTCATCATGCGGTTCCGCGCGACCTCATTCAAGCTTAGTGTCATACCCCTAGCCTACTGAAAGGGATATGTCATTACTCTTAGTGGGTGAGCATGGCGCCGTTGAAGAAAACCGCGTAGTTACCACTGTCTTTCCCGCACAGCGAAACGACCATGGCATGCGCAGAGAGCCGAGATTTGTTACATATTAATGTAGATCTATTGTCGTTTTAAATATGGTTGATAGAATTGTTTAATATCCTACAGCAGTAGTAGATTGCACATTTTACTATATATAACTATGTTTCATCATGCTAGACATAAACTAAGTCACCGAACGCTGCACATTGGGGTTTAATGGTTCTGTATTTAGGCCCTTTCAGGATATACATGCATTTATTTACTTCATTGACTAATTGCTATCATGTTGAGCATAGAAGAAATGACACACTGCACATTGATGTATACGAGTTTGTCACTCAACCAAAAGGGCTTAATTTTACAATTTTATGGCAGGAAGAATTCACAATGTCAAAGAGGCAAAAGAAGAAGGCCCCCGTGGTCGAGGAAGAGCCCGAAGTAGAAGTTGTCACTAAGACTGAATACATATACGAAGACACTAAGTGCATTTCTGGTATCGAACCTGAATATCAGTGGGGGGAAGCATATAGATTGATCACCCATAGAGAGGTTCCTGACATGGGCTTAGAATAAGAAGCCCTATATGCCAACATAGAAAGATCTTCCCTGATGAAGATCACCACAAGACCAGAGCTGTTCTTGTACTTTGAAGTAATCGGATGGATTCTGCCTCGGGCAGATGTCACAACAATGATTTTGGAGGATGTTAACAAAAAGGGCTATGCTGCATATAGCCCTGGATATGTAGCCCTAGCTTATCACCTTCCAGAAGCCCAAGTCTTTTTATCTGATGATTGGCTAAACAACATTAGAATGGATCTGGTGGAGACATTTAAAAAGATGATGTTGCAAGGAAAACATTACAGATACAGACCAACAGGTGATTATGATATAGCTAGCTTAAGGGCTCCCTACAGGTTCATAGCTTTAATGCTGAACCGAATTTTTGGAAGAGCACATGGTAGATTCTTCAAGTTAGAATGGATCCCAATCATTTTTCATGTTGCAACCCAGGGGACAATTTTCAACTGGGCCAGCATTGTATCCAATAGTCTTTGATGCATGCTTGGCTTCAGCTTTGGGAGGAGTACACTAGAAGAGATCAGAATTCTATATGAGTTCCATACTGATAGACTGTATATTATGCAACCAGCCTTTCTTTGGTCTCAGGTGCATCTGGGACAGGGAAAGAATGCCAGTCTATGCTGCTTATAAACGATTGTGGGCACATAAATATCACAGCCATTACAGAGAATTCTGTGAACACTTCCTTATGCCTCTATACACACTCATTTTCCTGAAGGAGTATGATTATATGTCGGAGGAGGCCCTGCAAGTAATAGCGGAGTATGCAGACTACTATTTGACTGAAAATGGCTTGTACTTCAGGATGTTTGGAGGTTCGAGAGCACCTTCCCTACTGCCCAAATACGCAACTGATTACATTATTCACAAGGAGGCGTCAGACAAGTGTTCCTGGATGGAATAGGAAGCTTTCTGTTTGAGCACAAGAAGACAGCCTATCCCCCTTTGCCCTTCAAGCTAGGAAGCTACAAGTTCACCAAAGTGAAGAAGGCCAATAAATTTGTAGAAGAACTCGACAGATTTCATTTTGGCGAAATTCTCTTCCGTAGGAATGATACTCAAGGCAAAGTGGCTGAACACTGTAAAGAGCACAATGTGCATTTTGAGTATACCCACCATTTTGATAGGGAAGAATCTGTCTTCCGAAGTGCCCCGAACATGACCGCACTGAGGAGAAGATTCAAGAAGAAGATCACCACCAAAGGTGGGAAGGGGGATGAATAGGCTAAGGCTGAGGAAGAAGCCAAAAGGAGAAATGAAGAAGCTCAGAGGTTGGCACAAGAAGCTGCAGGATGGCTGCATACAGAAGAAGAAGCGAAAAGAAGAGCTGCTCAAGAAGCAGCTGAGAAAGCAAAAGAAGCAGAGGAAGCCGCTAGAAAAGAAGCAGCTAAAGAAGCAGAGGAAGCCACTAGAAAAGAAGCAGAAGAAGCGAAGATAAAGCTCGATGAGGAGCTACAAAAGTAGGAGGCAGAAAGGCTGAGACTGACACAAACAGAGACCAAACAGTCAGTTGCTGGTACAGCTGGAAGGCGGACTCAAGATAGGGAAAACCCAGAAGTCAAGGACCCACAAGTGCCTGCTGCCAGCATGCCTATGGTCTCCACACTGAAGCTGGTCCCCTTTGAGCAGAAAAAGGGAGAAGAAATCCTTGATTTTAACACTGTGTTTTATGACAGGGCTACAAAGAGCATAGTAAAGAGAACAGAAAAGAGGGTTGAAACATGAGATATGCCTAGTAAAATGATAACGGATACGGCTGTTATGTTGGGAACAAACCAAGATCCAAGATTCACCCTGAGAGCTGGGACTGCACTAATCCACACCTGAAAAGATAACATGGACAAGGTAATAACTGACTTGGAGCAATCCAAGAAGTCCTCTGCTCAGTTGAAAAATACATTGAGGAAAGAGAGAGAAGAAAGCAATAGGCTGAAGCGAAAGTATGAAGACGTGCAGAGGGAGATAAAGGCTTCTAGGGCTGAGTTACAGGTCCTCCAAGTAGAAAGACAGGTTATTGAAACTACACAGGAGGCTTTGGAGAAAGTGCAGAAAGAATGTCAAGAGCTAAGAAGTGAAAAGGAAAAGCTACTGGGAAAAGTAGAAGAGCTAGAAAAGCAGCAAAAGATTATCTTACAGGCCACTGAGATGCACTCCCAAGAGCAGAAAGAGAAACATCAAGAGCAGATTTATTCTCTGACAGCTGCTCTGGAGGAAGCAAGGGAGCAGCAGGTTAACCTCCAGCCATTCAAAGATCATGCCTTGGCCCAAAAAGCTAAGATGCTGCAGCTACAGTCTGCTGTTGAATAGGAGAGATGTAGAGTGCTGCAGATCGATGGCTGATTGGAAGAGATCTTAGAAACTGCATCTTACTTTGTGGACAGATCGCAGGACGTCCTCAAGGTCTTGACTGCAAGAATGGCGAGGTTGGAAAGCAATGAAGAAACTCCAGCAGAGATGCCATCAAAAGATAAACAAGCCCTCAAGTGGGATTATGAATTAATAGAATTTGCTATTAACACCATAGAGGATTTCAAGAAAGCAGTCAAGAAGACAAAGGGAGCATGCGCGGAATTTTTTAGGAGAGTCCTCATTACATACAACCAGTTCCAGGTGGAAGCCGAGCAGAGGTTGGATGATTTCCCAGAGCACAATTCATTTGTGGAGATATTGCAGAAAAGACAGCAAGACGAAGAAGCAAGAATGCAACACATTAAGGCCATTGATGGCCAGATTCTGAGAAGCGAAGTGGGCCATTCAGCCGTTAGTGTGCAGCTTTTGGAAGACCAGCTTCGATTGAGCACAGCCAGAGTCGAGGCTATAAAGAACCAGGCTGAAAATTTTGAAATTAACATTCAATTTTTGGAACCCTGCGCGTTTGAGGGCATTGCCTCTGATGCTTCGACCTGGAAGAAGTTTCTAGATGCCCAAGTGGGACCCTCCTCATAAAGAATCGGTCATTTTCGTAGTATGTAACCTTTTGTGAAAACCTTCAAGAAAAGTCAAGCATTGGGAAACGAAGAGTTGGGAAGCCCAAAGGTTACTTTGGGTAGCCCAACCATCCCACCTTTTTGTATAAATGTAATAGACTAAGAGGGAAGGAGGGGGATTTTTCCCAGTTAGACATGGAAACAATATTGTAAGATGAACTATTTCTCTTTGCAATAAAGAAGCATTGTTTGCCTGCTGGAGAAAGATTGGTGGAATTTTCAAATGTTATGTGGTGGATGGATGAAAGATGAACTATTTTGTTTTCCAGCTTTTTGTCCATTAACCGTGAGATCATTCTAACTCCCAGAACCTATGTTCTTATTTAAATGATTTCTGGTTTATTTTGTGGAATTACCACCATGAGTAATGTATGCTGTTCATAAAACAATTGGCTATGTGGTTGTTGAAATATCTTTAATCCTTCATGTGTTGTAGAAAGAAACATCAGCTACCTGTAATTTCTCTTTATGATGCATGCACAATACACATTACTCATAAGTAAGTTAAAGTTTGTTCTCGGGGGATAGATAGATAGACAGATAGATAGATAGATAGTTTTATTTCTGCACATGTGATTTAGATGCTTGTGAGCCTAAGACGAGAGGTAAGAACCTGCGCATCACATTGTGAACGCTCCTTGCATCCTTATCACCCTGCATGGTTAATTAGGCATCTGCATATCATAATAAAGTCAAAAAATACAAAAATATACACGATGGACCGGGCCACAACCGGTAAAACCTTTGTTTTTGTTACTTTGACCTACGGTAGTCGGATCGCGAACCGGACGGATTCCCCATACCAAAAAGTCACGGGCTAGTTGGGAACGTTGACTAGGGAGAATTCCTTTCTGTTGTTGCCTGCGAATTTCCAGGCCTCAACAGTTCTAGCGCTAGAAGGAGGGCCGCCAGTGCATGGCTAGCCGTGGAAACTTATTTTCCCAAGATTACCTTACTAGCAGATGTTTTGAAGCTTGTAACCTGACCCAGGTACTTACAGGTTCCGGTTATACTTTTGAAGTAAGAAAGCTTGTTCTCACCCTACATTTCTCTTTACTCAGACTCTGTTCTTTTACCTGTGCTCATGGCTGGTGTAATTGTGAATCATCCCAACCCATTGCCTGCTTGGAAAGCTAGAACCCCGTTGAACCTCACACCACCATTTCATAACCTACCTCAAGCGTTTGATAAGCTACTGCCTAAGTTTGACCCCGAGGAAAGGATTGCTGTAGATGACCACTTACAAAGTTTCTATTTGGAGGTAGAAGGTTTAAGGGCTGGGGAGTACGAAGATGTTGTCTATAGATTATTCCCTCATACCTTGAAAGGGGCAGCTGCTTCATGGTATTTTGCTCTGCCTGCAAATTCAATTCCAGATTGGAATACTTTTGAAAGAATATTCAGAAATAAATATGCAGCTCAAAGAACTCATGCCTCATTGATGAAAGGTCTTGGTTTGTTAAGGAAAGAGAAGAATGAGAAGGTACAGAGTTTCACTCAAAGATTTTCAATATACCTAAAGAACTTTTCTGAAGCTGACAGAACCTCTGACAAATTCTTAATTGAATATTATACCTCAGCTCTAGGACCTGAGCTAGCCATGTTTGCCAAGATGAAGGCCAAACCTACGTTGGTAGAGACTTACGAAGAAGCAGAAAGGGTAGAAGCTGAAAGGGAAAGTATAGAAGACTATCTTGAGCAACTGAGAGAAAAGACCATAGAGAAAAGAACATTATTGCTGTCTAAACCTAAAGAGGAACAATCACATGATTATCAAGGAATGCTAAAAATGATGCAGAATCTATCCAACAAAATAATAGATCTGGAGAAAGGGAGGGAATATCAGAAAACTCCCAAACCCTACTACCAAAAAAGAGAGGATAGCAACCAATGGAAAATACCTCCACCAAATTTACCATCAATAAACATAACAGAAGTAGGGGGTGATAATTTCTGCACTTTTCACCAACAACCTCATTCGGAAAAGAAGTGCCCTCAATGGTTGAATTCGATGACATTGGTTATGAATCAGCTGCTAGATTCTAAATTAACCAAGGACAGTGGCAAAGAGGAAAAGGAAAACCATACTATGGAGAAACAAGATAATGACACCATGTTTTCATGGAATGGTATCTCGCTGTTTGACACTGAAGAGAGTGCTCCCAAAACTGAATGCACACCTACATCAACAGAGGACATGGATTTAACAATTTTGAAGATCAAAAGACTGCAAAAGAATGTCAAGAGACAGGCAGATGTGAATGTTAAAAATAAAACACCTGAAGTCACTACGGTCAACCAGGAAACCAAACCAAGTAGTGAGCCTGTCAAAACTATAGAAGAACAGGTAGGTATTAATGGGGGAAACACTAATGAAATTGGAGAGCTTGAAGAGGATATACCTACTCAAAACCAACCAGGAGAAGAAGACATAGAACTAGGTTGGGAAGAGAAAGCTGATACCCCACCTTTTCTTTTGACCCTAGAAATGCTGAATCATAATGTGCATAATTGCTTAGTAGATTCTAGATCAGCGGTGAATGTTATGCCACTGGAGATTTGCAAAAAGATTAATGGATAGCCAAAATCTAGATTTTGTGAAGTAACGCAATTAGACAGCGCAGGTGTCAAAGTAGTGGGAGAAATGAAAAATGTCCTCATTCACTTGTCTGCAAACAACAGGATTTGTCAATTTATTGACATTACTGTGGCTAACATACCTAGTGGATATGGGCTTATTCTCAACAGAGATTGGTCTGCCAGGTTAAAAGGCTATTTTGCTTTAGATTGGTCTCATTTATTGTTTCCTCTCACGGGTACCCCAAATAAGATTAAGATTTTGAGAGAGCCTTACATGAAGCATACTGTCACTAAACTGGGGGAAGGTAATGAATCTGTTGATTCTATCCTGGGAAATTATCTGACTAAGCTTAAACTAAGACATCATACCTTAAGAAAGGCCAGTTCTAAGATTAATTATCTGACTGAGCATCTTCAACTTCCTCAGGATGATGAAGATGAGTGTAGGATTGTAGACATGTGTTCAATTGCAAAAATAGCCCAGCTAGATCATGGTTAGATATCTTATGTCTATAAACCATCCCACCCCTTAACTTGTTTGATTGGAGATTATTAAGGGCAGACACCTTTTTCTTTTTCTTTTTCTTTTGCTTTGTACATAAATAAATTGATTTGTTTGCTTTAATGCTTTGATTATTGATTTGAGGTTGTTCTATTTTAATTTATAGCTTTGATGATGTATTTTTCACTGCTTTATTAGTAGTTCTTTTGGTTTTGAATAAAGAGGCAAACTTTTGGTTGCAATGGAAACATCAGGGTTCTTTATTAACTAAAATCTTGAGCAAAAGACTGTGCTTTGAAGTATAGAATGTCTCCTAGTAGCAGTGTCCCTAACTAGCCATGCATTCATTGAAGTCTTACTTAACCCCTGTAAATAACTCAGAAGTAAAAGAGGTCTGGAATACTATTTCGAGGCTCCATCCATTTCACATCTTAATATCCAAGGGGGTGACAGCGAAAGACCCATGGAAAGGAAGCAGAGTAAATGGTATATCATATATAAATGATCCCATGCCATAATTTCAGAAAAAGCTAAAAGCTATCAAGAGTCAAAACTCCTTAAAAGAAACAAGACATATCAAAACAAAATATCAAAAAGCATAAATTTCAAATTGCCGAAAGTTCCTCTACATCCGTGAGATGAAACGTCAATTCTTCTCTCACACAAAAGGGCACTATGGGATAGAGGAACCTGAATAAAATTCAGAAAGAAAGGCAAATGGAGGACTCAAAAGAATTAAAGTTCTAATGGCACAAAAGTGCAATTGGCATGGGAATGAGGAACAAAAGGATAATGCTGTTTACTATCTGTTACAATCCTGTGGTGTCTAAACATGAAACTACCTAAGGACAGGTAAAATAAACCTCATTTATTAGGCCTCAAAAGAGTTATTCAGATTTGCAATATTTCTGATGTTACCATTTCCCTAAGAATGGACTACTTCTCAATGATTTAAATGCATGGGTTGGCCAGCCTAGGCATACAAACATCTAGAAGATTTCAACTCTTATTCAGATGGTCTTGCACAGGGAAGGAGTTAATTCAGAAATCTGGGGTTCACCAGGTAGTCGCCAATTGTTGCAGCTGCAACAAATTCCAAAAATTCCAAAAATTTTTAGGACCCTCCTTTGCTTCAGATTAGTTGATTTTCTTTTTTGTTTTCCTATGTTTGGAATGATCTACAACTTGCTTTAATGCTTGAAAAGATCCAATTTCTGATCAAACTTCATTCCTCTTGTTAAATGCATTTACAGCATGTTTGAATCGGAAGGACTTGTCATTTCTTTCTCCGCCATTGCGGATAGACTTTCGGTTTTAACTTCGACTTTTCTCCCGTTTCGATTGATTTTCATTGGTTGCTTTTGTGTTTTGGCATCAGAGCTTTTATCATTTCTTTCTCCGCCGTTGCGGAAGGAAAACTGCTTCCTCTTCCGATCAGTGCATTGACGTTTTGGGTTCGTTTGTCATTTCCATCGATTCCATAAGTCGCGGGCTTCCGCCCTTGCGGCTATGGGGAGCCTTCTCCTTCAGGCGTTGCAGATGGCAAATCGCAATCTCTCTCGATTATGGCTTGAAGTTTTTCTCCCGCTTTGATTGATTACATCAAACCCATAAGTCTTCGGCTGCCGTCGTTGCGGATGTCGAAAGTTTTCTTCTTCCAGCCGTTTGAGTTATTTTAAGCCTGCCGTTGCGGAAGGTCGGACCTTTTGTCAGCTCCGCCGTTGCGACTGCCGAACGCTTTTTCCGATCTCTTAGACATTCCGCTTCCAACTTAAGTCCCGGCGTTGCGGACGATGGTGCACTTTACGGTTCCGCCATTGCGGATGAAAGAAACGCTAGCCCTTCCGATGTGTATGCGTGTTGCTTCCGACTTAACTTTACTCGTTGCGGGTGGCTTACCGCTTCGATCATCCGCCGTTGCGGAAGGGCGTTTGCTTTCATCTTCCGATCCAAGAGTGGTCCGCCATCCGATATGTTTAACCCCATGGAGGGCTTAGCGTTTTAGCCTTCCACTGTTGCGGAAGAAAGCATACTTTCAGCCTCCAATTCAAAAGCTTTCTGCCATCTGATCTTTGCTCGCCCATTGTGGTTGACTATATATACGGGGTCGAGGCATTAGATTATTCTATTGTTATTTTGACCGCCGTGCTCTATCGCTATCGTGCTGTCAAGTGCTCAAGATTGTTTGGACCATAGTACTGGTACCCGCGTCCAGGTGGCAGCTGTGGAAGCCTGACTGTCTTCATCCCGCCATACACGCTGGTTACACATCAGTGCCAGGTAGGCTTCGTTTTCCTTTCCCTTGCCGTTGAACATTTGGTGGTTGTGCTTGCTACGGTGGTTTGTTTTCCCGACTGTTTACTTAACCCCGTAATTGCATATATATTTGGAGGATTTTGTATCATAGTAGACCGCGGGAGGGCGGTTTGACATGCAGAGTAGTTTTCCCCTCACCGCCGTTTATTTTGTAACCCTGCACATAGAGAGTGAGGGGGTTTGGCACAGACGGCCATTACGTTGTCTACGCCAAACCACCCCGCGTAATGATGGTGGGTAGGAGATAGGTTTGCCATGGCCTTCCTTGGGGGTTTGGGACTGTGTGTGCCATTTTTGGGCTTCCGTGTCATTTGAACCCCAATCGTTTTCATCATGCAGTTCCGCGCGACCTCATTCGAGCTTAGTGTCGGACCCCTAGCCTGCTGAAAGGGATATGTCATTACTCTTAGTGGGTGAGCATGGCGCCGTTGAAGAAAACCGCGTAGTTACCACTGTCTTTCCCGCGCAGCGAAACGACCATGGCGTGCGCAGAGAGCCAAGATTTGTTGCATATTAATGTAGATCTATTGCCATTTTGAATATGGTTGATAGAATTGTTTAATATCCTACAGCGGTAGTAGATTGCACATTTTACTATATATAACTATGTTTCATCATGCTAGACATAAACTAAGTCACTGAACGCTGCACATTGGGGTTTAATGGTTCTGTAGTTAGGCTCTTTCAAGCTATACATGCATTTATTTACTTCATTGACTGATTGCTATCATGTTGAGCATAGAAGAAATGACACATTGCACATTGATGTATACGAGTTTGTCACTCAGCCAAAAGGGCTTAATTTTACAATTTTATGGCAGGAAGAATTCACAATGTCAAAGAGGCAAAAGAAGAAGGCCCCCGTAGTCGAGGAAGAGCCCGAAGTAGAAGTTGTCACTAAAATTGAATACATATATGAAGAACCTAAGTGCATTTTTGGTATCGAACCTGAATATCAGTGGGGGGAAGTATATAGATTGATCACCTGCAGAGAGGTTCCTGACATGGGCTTAGAAGAAGAATCCCTATATGCCAACATAGAAAGATCTTCCCTGATGAAGATCACCACCAGACCAGAGCTGTTCCCGTGCTCTGAAGTAATCGGATGGATTCTGCCTCGGGCAGATGTCACAACAATGATTCTGGAGGATGTTAACAAACATGGCTATGTTGCATATAGCCTTGGATATGTAGCCCTGGCTTATCACCTTCCAGAAGCCCAAGTCTTTTTATCTGATGATTGGCTAAACAACATTAGAATGGATCTGGAGGAGACATTTAAAAAGATGATGTTGCAAGGAAAACATTACAGATACAGACCAACAGGTGATTATGATATAGCTAGATTAAGGGCTCCCTACAGGTTCATAGCTTTAATGTTGAACCGGATTTTTGGAAGAGCACATGGTAGATTCTTCAAGTTAGAATGGATCCCAATCATTTTTCATGTTGCAACCCAGGGGACAATTTTCAACACGGCCAGCATTGTATCCAATAGTCTTTCTGCTTGCTTGGCTTCAGCTTTGGGAGGAGTACACCAGAAGAGATCAGAATTCTATATGAGTTCCATATTGATAGACTGTATATTATGCAACCAGCCTTTCCCTGGTCTCAGGTGCATCTGGGACAGGGAAAGAATGCTTGTCTATGCTGCTTATAAACCATTGTAGGCACATAAATATCACAACCATTACAGAGAAGTTTGTGAACACTTCCTTATGCCTCTATACACACTCATTTTCCTGAAGGAGTGTGATTGTATGTCGGAGGAGGCCCTGCAAGTAATAGCGGAGTATGCAGACTACTATTTGACTGAAAGTGGCCTGTAATTCAGGATGTTTGGAGGTTCGAGAGCACCTTCCCTGCTGCCCAAATACGCAACTGATTACATTATTCACAAGGAGGCAGTCAGACAAGTGTTCCTGGATGGAATAGGAAGCTTTCTGTTTGAGCACAAGAAGACAGCCTATCCCCCTTTGCCCTTCAAGCTAGGAAGCTACAAGTTCACCAAAATGAAGAAGGCCGATGAATTTGTAGAAGAACTGGAAAGATTTCATTTTGGCGAAATGCCCTTCCGTAGGAATGATACTCAAGGCAAAGTGGCTGAACACTGTAAAGAGCACAATGTGCATTTTGAGTATGCCCACCATTTTGATAGGGAAGAATCTGTCTTCTGAAGTGCCCCGAACATGACAGCACTGAGGAGAAGATTCAAGAACAAGATCACCACCAAAGGTGGGAAGGGGGATGAACAGGCTAAGGCTTAGGAAGAAGCCAAAAGGAGAAATGAAGAAGCTCAGAGGTTGGCACAAGAAGCTGCAGGATGGCTACATACAGAAGAAGAAGCGAAAAGAAGAGCTGCTCAAGAAGCAGCTGAGAAAACAAAAGAAGCAGAGGAAGCCACTAGAAAAGAAGCATCTAAAGAAGCAGAGGAAGCCACTAGAAAAGAAGCAGAAGAAGCGAAGAGAAAGCTTGATGAGGAGCTACAAAAGTAGGAGGCAAAAAGGCCGAGACTGACACAAATAGAGACTGAACAGTCAACTGCTGGTACAGCTAGAGGGCAGACTCAAGATAGGGAAAACCCAGAAGTCCATGACCCACAAGTTCCTGCTGCCAGCACACCTGTGGTCTCCACACTGAAGCTGGTCCCCTTTGAGCAAAAAAAGGGAGAAGAAATCCCTGATTTTAACACTGTGTTTTATGACAGGGCTACAAAGAGGATAGTAAAGAAAACAGAAAAGAGGGTTGAAACAGGAGATATTCCTGGTAAAATTATAACGGATACGGCTGTTATGTTGGGAACAGACCAAGATCCAAGATTCACCCTGAGAGCCGAGACTGCACTAATCCACGCCTCAAAAGATAACATGGACAAGGTAATAACTGACTTGGAGCAGTCCAAGAATTCCTCTGCTCAGTTGAAAAATACATTGAGGAAAGAGAGAGAAGAAAGCAATAGGCTGAAGCGGAAGTATGAAGACATGTAGAGGCAGATAAAGGCTTCTAGGGCTGAGTTACAGGTCCTCCAAGTAGAAAGACAGATTATTGAAACTACACAGGAGGCTCTGGAGAAAGTGCAGAAAGAATGTCAAGAGCTAAGAAGTGAGAAGGAAAAGCTGCTGGGAAAAGTAGAAGAGCTAGAAGAGTAGAAAAAGATTATCTTACAGGCTAGTGAGATGCACTCCCAAGAGCAAAAAGAGAAACATCAAGAGCAGATTTCTTGTCTGACAGCTGCTCTGGAGGAAGCAAGGGAGTAGCAGGTTAACCTCCAGCCATTCAAAGAGCATGTCTTGGCCCAAAAAGCCAAGATGCTGTAGCTACAAATTGATGTTGAAGAGGAGAGATGTAGAGTGTTGCAGATCGATGGCCGATTGGAAGAGATCTTGGAAACTGCATCTTACTTTGTGGACAGATCGCAGGACGTCCTCGAGGTCCTGGCTGCAAGAATGGCGAGATTGGAAAGCAATGAAGAAACTCCAGCAGAGCTGCCATCAAAAGATAATCAAGCCCTCAAGCGGGATTACGACTTAATAGAATTTGCGATTAACACTGTAGAGGATTTCAAGAAAGCAGTCAAGAAGACAAAGGGAGCCTGTGCAGAATTTTTTAGGAGAGTCCTCATTACATACAACCGGTGCCAGGTGGAAGCCGAGCAGAGGCTGGATGATTTCCCAGACCACAATTCATTTGTGGAGATATTGCAGAAAAGACAGCAGGATGAAGAAGTAAGAATGCAACACATTAAGGCCATTGATGGCCAGATTCTAAGAAGCGAAGTGGGCCATTCATCCGTTAGTGTGCAGCTTTTGGAAGACCAGCTTCGGTTGAGCGCAGCCAGAGTCGAGGCTATAAAGAACCAGGCTGAAAAATTTGAAATTAACATTTAGTTTTTGGAACCCTGCACGTTTGAGGGCATTGCCTCTGATGCTTCGGCCTGGAAGAAGTTTCTAGATGCCCAAGTGGGACCCTCCTCATAAAGGATCGGTCATTTTCGTAGTATGTAACCTTTTTTGAAAACCTTCGAGAAAAGTCAAGCGTTGGGAAACGAAGAGTTGGGAAGCCCAAAGGTTACTTTGGGCAGCCCAACCATCCCACCTTTTTTTATAAATGTAATAGACTAAGAGGGAAGGAGGGGGCTTTTTCCCAGTTAGACATGGAAACAATATTGTAAGAAGAACTATTTCTCTTTGCAATAAAGAAGCATTGTTTGCCTGCTGGAGAAAGATTGGTGGCATTTTCAAATGTTATGCAGTGGATGGCTGAAAGATGAACTATTTTTTTTTCCAGCTTTTTGTCCATTAACCGTGAGATCGTTCTAACTCCCATAACCTATGTTCTTGTTTAAATGATTTCTGGTTTATTTTATGGAATTACCACCATGAGTAATATATGCTGTTCATAAAACAATTTGCTATCTGGTTGTTGAAATATCTTTAATCCTTCATGTGTTGTAGAAAGAAACATCAGCTACCTGTAATTTCTCTTTATGATGCATGCACAATACACATTACTCATAAGTAAGTTAAAGTTTTCTCCCTGGGGATAGATAGATAGATAGATAGATAGATAGATAGTTTTATTTTTGCACATGTGATTTAGATGCTTGTGAGCCTAAGACGAGAGGTAAGAACCTGTGCATCACATTGTGAATGCTCCTTGCATCCTTATCACCCTGCATGGTTAATTAGGCATCTGCATATCATAATAAAGTCAAAAAATACAAAAATATACACTGTGGACCGGGCCGTAACCAGTAAAACCTTTGTTTTTGTTACTTTGACCTACGGTAGTCGGACCGCGAACCGGACGGATTCCCCATACCAAACAGTCACGGGCTAGTTGGGAACGTTGACTAGGGAGAATTCCTTTCTGTTGTTGCCTGTGAATTTCTAGGCCTCAACACCCCTATGTTTAATGGTGAGGTGGAAAAAGGTGAAGAGATCGAGGCATGGCTGTCAGGTATGAAAAAGTATTTTCAAATTTATAATTACTCAGATAGGCTGAAAGTTAGAATGGTTATCTATAACTTAACTGGAAAAGATGATATATGATGGAAGGATATAAAAAGAGTGAAAAACATTAAAGAAAAGTATGTAACTTGGAGGAGTTCAAGAAATACTTTAAAAGAAAATTTTTATTTGAACAGTATTACGCAAAAAGAGCTAAGGAATTTTACGATCTTAAGCTAGGTTCAATGTCAATGAAGGAACTAAGTAGTAAACTTTTAAGTTTATTACGATACGTACCTTATATGATCGATGAAAAGCCTAAGATACAAAGGTTTTTTGGGTTGTTTACCTCTTAGATTCAAGGACATAATTGCATATGACAATCCAAAAACCCTTGAGGAGGAACTGGGGAAAGATAATTTATGTTATGAACAAAGCAAAAATAAAAAAGAAGGCATACGTAACTGGAAGAGTAAAAGAACAAATAATTTTGAACAAAGAAGAAAAGGCTTTAAGTCCAACAAAAATTTCAGAAATAATTCCCAAAACTATTCTAAGAATAATTATCAAGGAACATATTTTAAAAGTAATACACAACATAATTTTACAACAACAAAGTACAGATGTCTACCTAATAATCATGGTAAAAATAATGAACAAAGAGAACCTATAAAATGATGGGAATGTCAGGAACCCCATTATGTGAAGGATTGTCCAGACAGAAAGAGGAATTTCAGCAATGTTCATACAATTCAGGAAGAAGCAATTGTTGGTGACGTAGCAAACGAGATTCCTAGAATTAATGCAGCCTTGGAGAATCGATAGGCTGATCACCAAACATCCATGGTTGAAATAGAAGGAATGATACAAAACAAAAATATTTCTATTTTGATAGACATAGGTGCTAGTTTAAGCTATGTGTCACCTAGTATAGCACAAAGTTGTAACTTGCATTTGAAAAGGTTTCAAAAATCTTAGTTGGTTCAGTTAGCTATAGGAACCAAAAGAAAGGTAGTTAGTTGTGTTTAAAATTGGGAAATGTTTATGGGTCAATTCAAAACTCAAGTGAAATTAAATGTATTACCGCTAGGGTCATATGATGTTCTAATAGGTATGGACAGGCTGGAAAAAAATAGAGTAGTTTTAAATTGTTTTTAAAAAACATTTACATGCTTAGATGGAAAAGGAGAAACAATTATAGTAAAAGGAATTCCTAGAAAAGTTTATGTTAGAAATATTTTGTCTTTGCAAATGAAAAAGTATGTACGTAAAGGTTGTAAAGTCTTTGTTGTGCATGTAATGAATGGTGAACACGTGAATAAAGAAGATAAGTTAAAATTCAATGACATACCAATCTTAAAAGAATTTTCAGATGTATTCCCGGAAGAGACTCCAGGATTACCTCTGAAAAGAGACTTGGATTTTACTATTGAATTAGTACCGGGAGATGTACCCAATTCAAAGTCTCTTTACAAGATGAATATCCTAGAACTTAATGAATCAAAAATCCTACTACAAGAGTTAATAAAATATATTTACATAAGACCAAGTGTATCCGCTTGGGGAGCACCTATCTTATTTGTTAAAAATAAATACATTACCTTACGTTTATGTATAGATTACCATCAGTTAAACAAGATGACAATTAAAAACAGATATCCATTGCCCCGCATAGATGATCTGTTCGATCAAATGCACGGAGTAGCGATATTCTCAAAAATAGACTTGAGATCTAGATATCATCAAGTCAGAATTAAAGATGAATATATTTTTAAAACTATATTCAGAACCCGTTACGGGCATTATGAATTTGTAGTTATGTCATTTGGGCTAATGAATGCTCCAGCATCTTTTATGTCTTTAACGAACAATGTCATAAGTAAATATTTGAATAAATTAGTATTTGTATTCATAGATGACATACTGATTTATTCAAAAAACAAAAGAAGAACATGATGAACATTTATGGATAATATTACAATTTCTAAGAGAACACAAACTATACGCTAAATTCAATAAATGTGAATTCTTTTAGGATAAAATACAATATCTAGGCCATGTGATATCCAAGGAAGGGATATCAGTGGAACCTGATAAGGAAACAAAAATAATGGAATGGCATGTTCCTAAGGACGTATCGGATGTACAACCGTTCATGGGGATTACAGGTTATTGCAAAAATTTATAGAAGGATTCTCGAAGATCGTGAATCCCATAATATCCTTACAGAAAAAGGGAAAAATATTTGTATGAGATTTAAAATGTGAAGAAATATTTATTAAGTTAAAATAATTATTAACCACCGCACCTATCTTAAAAATAGCCAATCAAATAAGGACTTTTTTGTATGCACTGATGCATGCAACGAGGGACTAGGTGGAGTATTGATGCAAGAAGGTCATGTAATAGCATATGAGTCAAGAAAGTAAAAAATACATGAAAATAATTATGCTACCTATGATTTAGAGTTGGTTGTTATAAGACATGGTTAAAAAATGTGGCACCATCATCTAATCGGTAGAAGATTTTTATTAATGTCTGATAACATAAGTTTGAAATATGTGTTTGATCAACAAAATCTAAGCGCAAGGAAAGCAAGATGGGTAGCTTCTCTTTGCAAATTTGATTTCAAGATCAAACATATAAAAGGAAAAGAGAATAATGTGGTTGATTCCTTAAGCATGAATGTAAATCTGAATTTTATAGTCATTGTTAGCAGTTATAAAACAGAATTGGATGATATGTTCGAAGATGGAGTAAAAATGGATAAGGATTATCAAAATTTAAGAGAAAAAGTTACATAAATTGAATATGAAAATATAAAAACATATTTCAATTTGAATGAAAAATGTTTAATGATGTATAAAAATAGATTATGTGTACCTAATGTACTAGAAATTAAATTGTTGATCTTAAATGAAGTACATAAGAGTCCTTACTCATGACATCCTAGTTACCAAAAGATGATAACAGTGTTAAGAAAAGATTATTTTTGGCCCAATATGAAGAATGAAGTGGTTGAATATATAGCTAGGTGTATAGAACAACAGCAAGTTAAAGCCAAGCATCAACACCCAACAGTTCTTTTGCAACCATTAGCAATCCTAGATCGGAAATGGGAAATTATCAGCCATGATTTCATAACTGGACTTCCTAAAAATCAAAAGCAAAATGATTATGTAATGGTAGTGGTAGATAAACTTAGCAAAGAAAATCATTTTATACATGTTAAAACTACTTATAAGGTTGCTAATATTGCTGATATTTTTATGAAGGAAATATTTTGTTTGCATGGAATTCCTAAAATGATAATTTCTGATAGGGATCCTAAGTTTAATGGTAATTTCTGAATGTCATTGTTTAAATGATTGGACACTAAGTTAAATTTTAGTACCGCTTATCATCCACAAACAGACAGAAAAATAGAAAGAGTAAATCAAGTTTTAGAAGATATGTTATGGAGGTTTGTTAGAGATCATCCAAAGAAATGGGAAGAATATCTGCACTTAGTTGAGTTTGCTTATAACAATCATTATCAAGCTTCAGCTAAACTTAGTCCTTTTGAAATACTGTATGGTAAGAAACGTAATACTCCCATTTCATGGAGTAATTCGGTTGACAGATTGATGTTAGGACATGACTTGTTAAAAGAAATGGAACTAACAGTGAAACAGGTACAAAGCAATTTGAAAATTGCACAGGACAGACATAAGAGTCATGCAGAACTTAAAATAACTTAGAAAGAATTATAAGTAGGTGAGCATGTTTTTTTCAAGGTAAAACCCAGGAAAAGATCATTTAAGTTGGGGAGTTGTGCTAAATTAGCACCCAAGTATTGTGGACCATTCGAGATATTGTCAAGATTTGTACCAGCGACATATCAGTTAGTTTTTCCACCTAATCTCAAAATACATAACATGTTTCATATTTCTATATTGAAAAAGTATGTGCATGATGCTACTTATGTAATCAAATGGAATGTTATTCAGGTAGAACCAGAAGGACAGTTTTAGGTGGAACCAGATTGTATCCTCAACAAGAGATTTTTTTTTTCTAAAATCAAACCATTGGACAAGTAAAGGTGCAATGGAAGCACCTTATTCCAGATGAAACAACCTAGAAATTGGAGAGTCGTATGTGGGAGGCATATCCAGTTTTGTTTCAGGAAGACTCAAATGATACTTAAGCAATAATAAGGACGATGTTGAACTTAAAAGGGGGTTTTTGTAACCCACCTAGAACTAATTTTTTTTTATTTTTGAGAATATATTACTTTAAAATTTATTGTAAATTTTTATGTCTTTGACCAAGGATGATCAAAGATGACTGTAATTGAATTATTTTATTATTTTATAGTTAAACGAAGAGACACCTATCCAAATAAGACTATTGAATAGTTTCCACTAACCCACTAGCAGGAATGATCTGTTGTAGAAGGCCAAAATGAAAAATGACAGCAACAACATTCACTTTCTAGCTGTTGCAGGAGGAAACATCCCTATAATTGTGGTCATGTTCCCAAACAAAGAGGAACTGAGCAGGTGGATCATTTAATTGCAAAACTGGCCCAAATACCTAGGAAAGATTATATATACCATCAAATGAGAAGGAGGCTCACTACCATGCTAAGAGATTTGAACCTTGTGGTTTTGTTGGAAACTGAAAAGTTAGGCACACAAGAGGAAGTCGATGACGAGAAAGCTAGAGTGAATTGCAAACAGTTTATGTCTGCAAGTGTAACTGCTAAGTTACAGAGAGTAATAAATAGGATTCTACACAACATCTTCATCCCAGTGGTTCAATGAATAGGCTTGGGGGTCCTAAAGCAAGTGATCTTGGCTTCTTTCAAGAGATGGTTGGGAGGAACGGTCTTCTTTGGGTGTTTTTCCACTTCGACAGTTAACAGGTTCTAAGTTGTTCTGGTTATTATCTTTAAATTTATTTTATATCTATATCTGTAAGTTTTTATGAATGTTAAAGCTTTTCCAAAAAATATTATCTGTTTCTGTAATAAGTAGGAAAATATTTTTATTCCTATAAATTTATCAGTTCATGAATACTACTGTTTACACAAAATTCCATAGTAGAATCAGTAAGCTATCATATATTTCTTATTTAGAAACAGTATCATAATTATGTATATAGTTTCATATGATAATAAATAGTATACATAGATAAACGGTAATTAGCATTATTGCATCTTTCTATAAGTCACACAAAAGTAACAAGGATTTTAAACAGAAGTTATCATAGTTTAACCTAACAATAAATTATTTTACATCTCGGGATTATCATAACTAAACCCCATCAAATTATCTGCCAGAATAATAAACCTAGGTTCGAGACCCATAAAAAAAATGTATCTATATAATTATTACCTTTATAAACCTCTCACGGGCAATGGTCTTGTAGTTTAATAATTACCCAGAATTTAATCCACATAGCCGAAAGGATTAATATAAACAAAATACTCAATAACATTTTTCTTACAACATAAAGGCTTATATTTTATTTTCAAAACATTTTAGGGTTAAAGACTTACAACTAATGCAGAAGTCGATTCAATCTAATCACAGATACAATCATAATACAAATTGAAACTCTGTATAAAATTATAAAAGAGTATTACAGTATAAAACAATTTTTCATATAAATTTACCATCTAAGAATTTATTACAGGGCACAAGTTCGAAGCCTGTAAGGCTAATAATCTCAAATACTTTACTTAATAACTTACAGTAAAATCTATCAGCTCAAGCATTTTAAAGAAAACCATGTAACACTTCTAGAAGCCAGCATAACAACCCTTTAAAAAACAGCTTATACACAGTAATCATATAAAATCCATTCACTTAACAAATTACACAGAGCAATGCTATTAAAACAATATGACATTGTAACAACAAATTCGAAGGATTCTACCAACTAAGTGATTACACAATAATCTATAAATCCAAGAAATGCCATAATGGGCCATGAACATTTTTGAGAAAATGCAATGAATGTATTACAATAACATTGCTATTAAATAAACAATATAACCAGTTTACAGAGTAATACTTCAACGGTTCAAAAAAAACAAAACGAAAATTGCAGAGATAATAATTCCTTAAAAACTCTGCTAAAAGCTATCATAGGAATTTTCCACTTTTTACAATGAAGCCTATAAATCCCCACAGACTCCACGGTCTACAACAAAAAGGGGTTTTCATATTTTAACTACATATTAAATCCCAATGGAGCCACATGATTAGAAATATATTAAATCCCAATGGAGCCACGAGATTAGAATAGATTAAATCCTTGCCATTGTAGGAAAACAACAAAATGTTTACCACATAATGAAGGAGGGGATGAGCAAAGCTTTAAATCTACAATGAAACCAAAACCATGATGGAGACCCCTTTCCATATTGGCACATAATCGAAGGATCATAGGGTCAAATATTTAGGGTCTTACTAGAGCCTTCAGTGGCATCCATCCTCGACCCACGTTTTCCTACAAGCCAAACAACCCCATCGTATCACCTGCCACACAAACAATACCGAGGATTAGACCTTATCTTAGTAAAGGATTGCATTACTGTAAACATGGGAACAAATAAGAAAAACATAAAAGTATTTATCTCAGTTTGAAAATTTCAACAAATATATTAGTGGTGGTCCAAAACCATGTCTCCACAAGCCTTTTCCTAAAGCAATGACGATGTTGACATTTTCTTTCATAGTCACAATTGGAGGGATGAACGATATAAGGGCCGAGAGCCTTCGACTCTCCTTACCAGCCCACAAACACAAATGATTAATTCCAAAGATAAAAACCATTGGGTTTAGTACGTTAGGTTTTAATCCCTATCACAACTGGAAAGTACCATTTGCAGCCCATTTACATGGGCACTTTAAAAAGTTCGCCTACCTTCACATAGTTTGATTCTCAACCCACACTATATAGTTTTTAAATATAATTTCTTTGTCCTTATTTATAACCTTGTGTTCATAGTTTTTAGGTTGCGTCATGTCCCAAATTTTGCATTGGGTCATAATGTCCTAATCACATTTTCCATATTTATTAGAGTTTGTCAAATTGATGCTAAGGGTCAAATAATTGCCAAGGAGGAAAATTACTAGTTTCCTAGGTTAGGGGTGGAAGCTTTGGGATTTGGAATAAGGGGGAAAATGAATGATGTTTGAACATTAGAATGGAATAAATATTTAATAAAGAAGATAAATAAATAAATACAAGAGAAAATTGAAGTGGCAATGGAGCATGGAGACAATGGGGCCCACACAAGCTAGAATTTATGTGCCACATGGCATCCTCCTCTTGCAATTTTGAATCCATGGGAACCCTAAAGGTAATTGGATGTGTTAGAAGGATAATACACTTGTCCATATGCATTTAGGTCGAATTGGAGTCGAAGAGTAACTCCCATGGAAGAGGAGGAGACATTTTGGAGCTCATGACACACTTGGACTAGATTCCCTAGCTCTATGACAAAAATAATGAAGATACTGTAACACCTATGAAACAAATCATATATGAAGGCTGAAATATGACATATCTAACATGTCAGGTCAAAATAGAGCATCCAATAGGTCTCTGATGTGATTTGGGGAAGCTCAATGGGTTCCTACTCAAATTGGGGGAATATGGAAGGCTATGAAAGGGACGACACATGGCAAATCTTGAGCCCACACCCAAATTCGAATTGGGTTGAGTTTGTGGATGGATTGGTAACCTTGGAAGTCTAAGGATGTTTATAAAATACAGGAATCAACCAAGATAATATCTTTTGATCATTTTAGAAATTGTCATTTGTGAATTGTGAGAGCTAGTGGATGACTAGTTCTCTTGCCTTAGCCAATTTCGAGGGTGAAAGATTCCCATCCAAGTTGGTTTTTATAGAGGCCACTAAATTATTTCATGGAGCTTTAATATATTATTATTTTCAGGTTTAATCTATAGAGAATCTTGTGGATTATTCTATTGCAGCACTTTCTCTCAACCATTTCCAGTTTTTATGGCATATTCTTGCTCATGGAGGGATTGCACTTTGGATGAGATATTGATGTCTTTGGGGAAGATTCTAATGATACATTATTTTATTTTATGATTAAAATTATATTTAATTAAATTTTAGAATACTCTCAGGATGAAATTCCAAAATATTTCATGTAAAAATGTTAAACAATTAAGAAAAAGTGTCATTTCCCCACTATCTGGTTGTGCACCATTGTAATGATAATGATTTCGAATTTGGAGAGATTTTCATTGTCCATTAATGATTATAATAATCTCAATATTCAAATTTTTTCCTTCTCATAAAGTATCAGGTTGAAATATCAAATGGTTGTAAGGAAAAATGACTTTTAAAGAGCAAACAATGACCATTTCCACTCTATTTCGATATATGTCATGGTAATTATTCTTATTTCAAATGGAGGAATGAATCCCTGATAAATGTAATGTAATTAATTTTCATTTCAAGTCTCATCTTCAGTACTTAATCATTGGAATCCATTTTACTCATTTTTATTGCATTGGGAGAAGATTTGGTGCCTTTTCCCCAAGGGTCAAAATTGTGATTTGGGAGCTGTTTTGTAAAGAGTCATAAAAGCATGTATAAAATAAAACATGATGCATATGAGACTTTAAAATTTTCCCTTATACATCCCCTGCCTCTGTTCAAAAATTTGAGTGACTTTGGGACCATTTAAGAAGCCATTTCTGGCAATTACCTAGGGGGAATTGGAGCCCCAATTTGCTAGTAAAGACTCCTACTTTGAACAAAACATTAAACAAGTTTGAAATAGTAAATTGGGGGTCATATAACATCACTAAACATAATATTTAATTTCTAATATCATTCATGTACCTTATGAGTAATTTTGGGAGCATTTGGGTCAATCTGGAGGTCTAGACATCAAAACTAGTTAAGATTGAAATTGGGAAAAAGTGAAAAAATTGGTCATTTAATAAAATTTCAAAAAGGGACATTACAATGGTATCAGAGCATGATATTGGCACCTAATTTTGTCTAATATTTATGAGGAAAGTAATTTAGGGACCACCATTATATATTGAAACCCAAAAGTGCTTTTGTTGAAGAGGAAACTATGACTAAGGATGAAAAGGGAACCTCATATGATGGTCAAAAGCTTTTAAAAATTATGGAACCTATATTTGGATACATGACCAAGAATATTATGAAAGGATTCGAATTTTTGACTATCCAAAGTTGGAAAAAATATATTTATTTTAAGAAAACCAAGGGGAAAATGCATCAAATTGCTTGAAGGAGCAAAATGAGGAGACCCATGGACCACCTAGTTCTAAAGTAGGTGAAGTAGAAGAAGTAGTACATGAAGAGGATCGAAATTCACTCCCAAGTGACTGAAAAATATGAAGAGACATCACATTAGTATGAAGAAGTTTCTATTGAAAATACTGAAGATAATTTCGAGACACATTCTACCTTGGAAATGAAACAAAGAGAATCTAGTGATTGATGCTTGAACTATGAAGGAGTACCTATAGATGCGTGCTCACACCTCTATGTTGGTGACATAGAGATCATATTTCAGAATGTCTATGCAAGACAAATTTCTAGTAAACATGAAAATGAATACCTTGTAGAAGTTGAAGAAGAAACAGGAACAACTTCCCCATCACCACTTGAGCTTCATGAAGTTGGTCCAAGCAAGAAGGAAGAAGATGAGGAGGTTCATTTGCAAGAGCATCATTTTATTGAAGGCTCCTTAAATATGAATGAAAATAAGATCCAATAGCCCCTTATAATACTGCATGATACTAAAGAATTGGTGTCAAATTATTGTTTGAAAATTTCATTTTTGGAGGATCCATCTTCCCTTGAAGACATGGAGAAGATTCAAAGAGAAATGTGCAACATTGAAGGTAATTCCATGTCTTTGATTTTTGATAGAAAAAATTTGGTTGAGCTTAATGAATTGTTACATGATGCATACTTGAAGAATAATTAGGATAATAATAAGCTCACAATCCAAAATAAGCAACTTCTTGAAAAGTTGCAAGACACTTGTTTTTCCTCCTATGTTTCGGATTCTCAAATGGTAGATTGTTTAGAGGATTCTCATGACATGGTGGATCATGAGAAATGTGGAAATGTTAATGTGATTGATGCGTTTGAAGATGAACTTGAAGAGATCCAAATGCTTGATGTGGTGGAAGATAAACTTGAATTGTCTCTTGAAGAAGGTTATGCAATTTTTAAAGAAGAGCATGATTCCTCTAGATTTATTATTTATGATTGGAGAACATTTTTGTTGCTAGCCACATACTTTGTTATATATTTATGATTCTCTCATTCATGGATGTATGGGTGAGACTTCTTGAGTCATTTGAAGTCTCCTTGTTTCTCTTGCTCATTATTTGGTTTATATTTTAGTGGAGATTCTTCGTTCACTTCTTGGATGAAAGAATACATTGCTGAATATTTTGATGCATATCACATCCTTTTCAAGCACCATTATAGGACATGGGATCCTCACCTATGTCATTGGATCATATTTGATTGGTCACTTGAAGCTTGTATGCACTTGGAAAATGGTAGTATACTTACTTGGAAAATGAATACAAAAAAATGGGATCCCAGAATTCTATTTCCTAATGGTATGGGTTGGAGAGCACTCTTAATTGTTGGAGTGCAATACAAGCAATGGGACCCTAGGATATTTTTTGTCCCATTGATTTCAATTTTTGTTTGGAAACAAGCAGTAGGGGAGATTAATTCCCCACTTAATAAAGTGATTTTAATCATAGTAGTGCAGCAGAAAGCATGGTGGTTCCACTCTCAAATATTCATGGAATCTCAAAGACTCAAAGTTGGGAAACTCGGTGACAACTTCAATGAATCATACAGAAAGCAAGTTCGTCAACATCCATGTTTGAAATTGCTTGAGGACAAGCAATATTGGAAGGGAGGATTTTTCATGTCCCAAATTTTGCATTGGGTCACAATGGCCTAATCACATTTTCTATATTTATTATATTTTTCCAAATTGATGCTAAGGTTCAAATAATTGCCAAAGAAGAAAATTACTAATTTCCTAGGTTCGGGGTGGAAGCTTTGGGATTTGGAATAAGGGGGGAAATGAATGATGTTTGAACATTATAATGGAATAAATATTTAATAAAGAAGATAAATAAATAAATACAAGAGAAAATTTATGTGGAAATGAAGCATGGAGACACATGGAGACTATGGGGCCCACACAAGCTAGAATTTATGTGCCACATGGCATCCTCCTCTTGCAATTTTGAATCCATGGGAAGCATAAAGGTTATTGGATGATTTAGAAGGATAATACACTTGGCCATATACATTCAGGTATAATTGGATTGGAAGAGAAACTCTCATGGAAGAGGAAGAGACATTTTAGAGCTAGTGAGACACTTGGACTAGATTCCCTAGCTCTATGACAACAATGATGGAGATACTATGACACCTATGAAACAAATCAGATATGAAGGATGAATTATGAGATATATGACATTTCAGGTAGAAATAGAGCATTCAATAGGTATCTCATGTGATTTAGGGAAGCTCAATGGGTTCCTACTCAAATTGGGGGAAGATGGAAGGCTAGGAAAGGGAGGACACATGGCAAATATTGATCCCACACCCAAATTCTAAATGGATTGAGTTTGTGGATGGATTGGTAACATTATAAGGATAAGTATGTTTATAAAATACAGGAATAAACCAAGATAATATCTTTTTATCATTTGTGAATTGTGAGAGCTAGTGGATGACTAGTTTTCTTGCCTTAGCCAATTTCGAGAGTGAAAGATTCCCATACAAGTTGGTGTTGGGAGAGGAAACTCAGATATTTCATGGAGATTTAATGGAGTCTTATTTTCAGGTGCAAGCTATAAGTAGCTTGTGAATTATTCTATTGCAGCACTTTCTCTCAACCATTTCCAATTTCTATGGCATATTCTTGCTCATGGAGGGATTGCGCTTTGGGTGAGCTATTGATATATTTGGGTAAGATTGTAATGCTCCATTATTTTATGTTATGATGTAAATTATCTGTATTTAATGTTTATAATACTCTCAGGTATAAATTCCAAAATATTTCATGTGAAACTGTTAAGCAATGAAGAAATACTGCCATTTCCCCACTATCTTGTTGTGCACCATTGTAATCCTAATGATTTCGAATTGGGAGAGATTTTCATTTTCCATTACTGATTATAGTAATCTCAATATTCTCTTTTATTCATTCCCATAAATTCTCATGTTGAAATATCAAATGGTTGTAAGGAAAAATGACTTTTAATGAGCAAACAATGACCATTTCCACTCTATTTTGATATATGCCATGGTAATTCTTCTTATTTCGAATGGAGGAATGTATATCTGATAAATTTATGATGAATGGACTTTCATTAATGTTTATTTCAATATTTTTTTCATTTGTAAGCATTGGAATCCAATTTACTCATTTTTATTGCATTGGGAGAAGATTTGGTGCCTTTTTCCCAAGGGTCGAAATTGTGATTTGGTAGCTGTTTTGGAAAGAGTCATAACAGCCTATATAAACTGAAACATGATGCATATGAGACATTGAAATTTTCCCTTACACATCCCCTACCTCTTTTTATAAATTTGAGTGAATTTGGGACCATTTGATAAGCCATTTCCGACAATTACCTAAGAGGAATTGCAGCCCCAATTTGCTAGTAAAGACTCCTACTTTGAACATAACATTAAAAAAGTTTGCAGAAGTAATTGAGGGGTCATAAAAAATCCCTGAACATCATATTTAAGTTCTAATATTAGTGATGTACCTTCTGAGAAAATTTGGGAGCATCTGGGTCAATCTGGAGGTCTAGATATTAAAACTAATTAAGGTTGAAATTGGGGAAAAAATGAAAAAATTGGTCATTTAATAAAATTTCAAAAAGGGACATTACAGGTTACTAGGTTTGGGACTAACCCCTTTTTTAGAACACCTGCAAATAATACGAGTTTAAAAATAGTGCATTAACTTAATAAGCTAAGTAAGACCCTTAAACCTTGAAACCCTATCTCAATATAGAAGTAGTAAGTAAAAGAATGAAAATTCAAAACATGACAATATCTATCTTATGGTGAAACAAATTAAGCCCCTAAGCCATAACCTACGACAAGATGGCATAGCTTATCAAACTTAGAGCAAGTGATTCTAATTAAAGATTCGAAACATGTTTAGTGTTTATGAATGATAGATGAAGTTGTCTTTTTTTTTTGAATTGTTCAGTAATAGGTTAAGTCCTAGGTTAAAAACGAACTATAGAATTTACTTTATTTTCTTTAAAAAGATATGTAAAACCAGATTCGAGTTTTTACTGATCTAAACGCTTGGTATCAATTACTTTTTAATTGATGAAATTATGGAGTGGTTACACTTATTCTTGCTAAAAAACATAACACAAACCTAGACCATGCTTAATTTTCTTCTGAAGATTATCCTAGGTGGGAACCTGATCCGTCAGTGCAATCCACTTGATTTTTTTTGTTATTTTTGGAGCTCAAAGTTGCCAATTCTTATACCACCACCATGGTTCTCTATATTCTAAAACAAAAATAGCTTCTAATCCAGATGGATATCGGTGGCCACCCACCTATTCCACTAACTCAAAACAATTGTCCATTTTGACAGTTTCCTAGTTATTTTTCTATGATGTTTTGGGTCCTAAAATTCCGGGGTCCTTTTGAGGCCCTAAACAACGTTTTTTGGCTATTGAATGGGACAAATGGTTGTTGTCATCATGCATTTGGTCCTAGTATAAATATGTAAAGCTCGAATAATTCCAACGGGCTATCAAGCACCAAATTGGAGATCATATGCAAATGTTATGACCCCGGGAAGCTGATTGTTTAAATAATGACCTTGGGGCTCCAAACCTTATGATGGTTCATCTTATAGGGTTATGCTTGGACCTTTAGGGTTCTCTCCCTCATAATTGTTATAAATAGGCCCCTTTAGACTCATTTTATATTCATTTTGGCATGGATAAGTCTAGCAACCACATCTCTTCTCAGAGATAACTACGACCATTCTAGCTATTGTATTTATAGTTTGTTCTATTTCCTCCTTTTAATAGAATAGGTGTTTATCGTATCTATGTTTTCCTTACAATATGTGTATTTTTATGATTCTATATTTGTTCTTTTATTTCCTTCTCACATAAATTTGGACTAGTGGTATCAGAGTAATCTGCTCTTCGATTGTTTCTCTGCGCATGTCCCCGATGAGGTCAAAGTATAGAGAGTTTGATATTGAACTAGTTTCACTTGGAGAATATCACTCTTCCTACCCCAAATGACCTCTCATGGAAGAAGAAAAGAGAGACGATGGAGCATGAGATCCTATTAAGTCATTTCTCAATGAATCCCTCGCGTGACAGAGGAACGAGATAATGGATAATTTCACCTAGATCCTTCAACCAATGTCAGCATTGGTATATGTACCTTCAGTCATTTCAGAGATGAAACTCCCTTCAAGGTACAAGTTAACTTTGATATTCCTTTATTTGAAGGCCATATTGATGTTGATTCCCTAGATAAGTGGTTGAATGTTCTAGAAAGGTATTTCTTTGTCCACAATTTTTACGATAGGTAAAAGATCACCTTTATGCTCCTTAAAGTTATCCCCCATGTCAAAATTTGGTGCGATACTTATTGTGAGAAACACTCATCAGATGATTCTAGAATGTTTGAGGCCAATCCCACTTGGCCTCTTTCATAGATGTCATCAAGGAATAGTATTACCCTATGGGAAACTATGATGACCAGTACACAAAATGGACCATTTTTCATCAAGAGAGGGACTAGATGATGTCAGAATACACTAACAAATTTCATATGGGCACCAATGAATTCGAGTGACACCTGGTAATGAAATATCGCAGTGGCATACATCTGTACATACAAACAAAGATTGACTTCCTAGACATATCTTCATTGGGAGATGCCTATCCATATGTTGTCAAAATCGAGGAGAAATTTTGGCAAAAGAACAAGAAAGACTTTGGACCTATGAATCCACCATATAAGCAAGGAAAGGGAAACCCTAGACCGCAGAACATAGGACAAGGAAAGGACAACGAGTCCTCACCACAAGAAAATAAGGGTAATAGAAAGACAAAGGACACCAGGAAGTGGTGCGAGTTCCATAAAATCCCCTGGAATAACACTGATGAATGAAACTCAAAGTAGTCATTGATGGTCAAGATCAAAGCTTCAGAATCAGATCCTGATTTTGATTCAGGAGCCAATGTCACAGTCGTAGACCATGGGAAGCAGATCATTGATGCAGAATCGTGTGTCACTATTTCTACCACACATATTCAAATAGAGGATCCTTAAGAGTCAGACGCTGAGGAACATCTCTTCCACTCACATATGTGGGTGAAGGGAATCCCCTTACATTGTTTTATTGACTACGACAACCAAAAGAACCTAATCTTAGCAGAAGTTATCAAGAGATTGGAGCTTCTAACAACACCACACCTACAACCCTACAACATCAATTGGATAAGCCAAGGATGAGGTATTTGCATTATTCAGCAATGGCATTTACCATATGTAATCAATCCTTTCAAAGACGATATAATATGTGATATGGCACCACTTGAAGTCTGATATGGCCTCTGAAGGAGACAATGATCATAGATACCTCCACAACCTCTGCACAGGGTCCCTCTGCTCAAAAGAAGCAAAAAGAACAAAATGTCAGTGTCCCATCATCCATTCGAATACTCTACAGTGAAAGGCCATGCATTCAAGGTGCTCGTCTAGAAAGAAATCATGAAGACCAGTTCATGCAAAGGATATAAAGAGGAAACCAGAACTATTCAACAGCTCCAGTGAATCCATAAACAACAATTACAACCATCAAAATATGTCAAAGAAACACAACATCTTCAGTTCAACAAATGTCTCACCAGGAGATCAACTCACCACACAGTTCAAGATATTCCATAGGATTTTGCGCAATGGAGACCATTGTTTCTTAAGGGGGGAGAAATAATCTAGATGGAGAGGGGGGGAGGATTGATATAGATGGAGATCAGTGGCCACCCACCTATTCCACTAGCTAAAAAAAATTGTCCATTTTGGCAATTTCTTAATTATTTTTCTATGGTTTTTCAGGTCTTGAACTTTTGGGGCCGTTTTGAGGTCCTAAATGACATTTTTAGCGATTCGGGGGCACAATTGGTAAACATCAACATGCATTTTACCTCAATTGAAATATTGGAACTTAGATAGAAATTTATAACAAAATATTTAGTGCCCAAATCAAAGATTGTATGCAAAAGTTATGACCCAGGAAGTTGATTGTTCAACTAAACACCTTGGGGCCACAAACTTTATGACGATTCATCATCTAGGGTTATGTTTTGGACCTTTAGGGTTCTCTCCCTCATGATTATTATAAATAGACCCATTTGGCCTCATTTTGTATTTATCTTGGCATGGATGAGCGTAGTAGCCACATCTCTTCTCAGAGATAGATACCACCATTCTAACTGTTGTATTTATAGTCTGTGTTATTTCCACCATTTAATAGAATATGTGTTTATTGTATCTTTGTTTTCCTTACAATATATTTGTGTTTATGATTCTATATTTGTTCTTTCATTTCGTGCTCACATAACTCCGGATCAGTGGTATCAGAGAAATTTTCTCTTCGATTATTTCTCGATGCATGTCCCTAGTGAGGTCAGGGTATAAAGAGTTTGGTATCGAACTAGTTTCACTTGTGGAAGATCACTCGCATTGACCCAAATGAACTCCCACGAAGGAATAAAAGAGAGACGATGGATCAAGATATCCTATCAAGGCATTGCTGAAATAATCCGTCGCATGACGGAGGAACTATATGATGGATAATTTCGCCCAAATCCTTCGATAAATGATGACATTGACATATGCACCTTCAACGAATAGTTTTTTCAGAGACGCAACTCACTTCAAGGAATAAGTTAAATTTTATATTCCTTTATTTGAATTCCATATCCTTATGCTATATTCTGAACCATTTCATATACATTTTATGAGTCAAAGTTAATTTATTATTGTCATTTCCCTTAAGCAAATATCACTGAACATATGCATCTGAATATGAAGCTTTATATCTCTGTTGCAGAAATTATAACCACACCTAACAACATTCTATGAATTCTAATATCAGTCCCCATACTCTATTTGATAATTTGGGAGGGCTGCACATGAGTTGGAGAGGCATTTCTACTCACACCTTAGGGGGAATTTCACCACAATTTACTAACAAGTTTGCCAATTTTTTCCAATGACCCCAAATCAAGTTGAATATATCTATAACATGTTCTAAAGTGAACATAAATTCCATTTAATGGTCCTAATACTCACCATATCATTCTCTACCAAATTCAAGACCCTCTTGTGCCATTTGAAGCCCCAACTGTCAAGACTAGTCAATACATTTTTTCCCCAAATTATGCCTTTGTTTGGGATTTTTAAATTGGGTCATTACAAACTAGGACCCCCTTATAAAGCATAAAAAAATCATTTGTTTCTTTATCAACAAAAGCATTATGAGTTCATTAAATTTAGAAAAAATTAGAGTCGACCCCCTCTAAATTAGGAATAAACCTTTGAAAATTTATGTGAAATAATGTTTCTTCCTTGAAATTCCTCATCTACACTTTTTGATGATGAAGAAGGTGTCCCCCATAATTATGATATCCTTAATTTTTATCTGAACATCTCTTAGGAGGGTCATTCCCATTTCCCAATATAGTGCATATAATTTTTTTATTGTTTAAAACCATTATTAACCCTCGAAAGACTGCATTTCCTTTGAATTTAAAATATCCCTATTGAAATATGTATTAAACAACCATAACTTAAAACATAATTAAAGATAGTTAAAACAAGAGCCACGAGGTGGCAATGTCCTCGACGTTACTTATAGGTGTTATATAAGATGAAATGATAAGAAACTATTAGTAAAGAAAATAGTCTTTTGGATTAGGCTATTAACAAAGAAAATATCCCTTATGAATAAGGCCACTAGCAATTGTCTCACAACATCATTGAAGCATACCCTTTTAAATGGATAATACCTACTCTTTTGTGGATGTTTTTCTTCTAGGTTTTTCTTTTTATAGCTTTTGTGTTAGAGAAATACCTTTTAGTAAAGTTGGAGACATTACTCAATGTAACACACACAAAAAAACTATCAAATACTTCAAATTCACCTAAATGTTTTGGCTAATTCACCTAAATCCTTAAGCCAAAGAAGACAATTTAAATCTCGTGCAATCTCTAAGTTTAAGGACCTAACAATATATGATAAATGTTTAGCCAAAAAAGATCATTTAAATAATTTGAATGCCATCCAATCTCTAAGTTTAAGCACTTAACAATATATGATAAATGTTAAGCCAAAGAAGATAATGTAAATGCCGTGCAATCTCTAAGTTTAAGGACTTAACATATAAATACCATACAATCTCTATGTTTAAGGACTTAAAGATATATGAAAAATGTTAACAAACTTTTTTGGTTGTCACTTATGCATGAGTTATGTGTAGATGATCATGTCTCGAATACACATAAATCTTGTGTGCATGAATAAAGTGTGTGTAATCCATATATCATTGCTAAGAATAAATTTTGTGATTTATTATGAATGTCTTAAATTTAAAATATAAATATGTGAATGGATAAAGTGTGTTTAATTCATATAAATATTGCTAACAATAAATTTTGTAATCTAATCAGTGAATTATTATGAATTTATTAAATTTAAAGTATAAATCTTTTAACTTTGAGATAAATGTAAATTTATCTAAAGTATAAACAATAAACCTTTTTTGTCAATTTAAAAACATGTCATTCTAAATTAATAATAAAATGTCATTCTAACATAATATGTCATTGTAAAATAATAATAAAAGAAAACCAAATTAAGACATTTCCTAGGTTGCATAGGTTTCCCATTTTTAACTCCACCTTATTAAGGTTAAAAGAAATATATATGATGTTCTAAAATAATAATAAAAGAAAACCAAATTAAGACATTTATAGGTCTCCCATTTTTAACTCCACCTTTATTAAAGTTAAAAGAAATATATATGATGAGCAAGCAGGAATAAATTGACAACCATATTAATTTTTAATAATAAAAGAAACATTAGAAAATACATTAACTTGTAAGTACATTAACTTGTAAGGATAATTTTCATAAAATAGAAGTTATTAATGCGTTTTTTTAAACACATGGTCGTTTTCATAAAATAAAAGTTATTAATGTTTTTTCTTTAACACATGGTCTGGCATATGCTTCCATGTAATGAGATATTACCTAACCACTTAAATCAAATGAATGGTTGGTAGTTTATTTTCAGCATTTTCTGTTAGATATGAAAACCACCTTGATATCAAAACAAAAAAATTATTTTCTATTACATATATACACCCAAATTAGTTTTGCCTCTTTCCACCAGCCAATATGGAAGATATTTGTAGACCCTTACTGAAAGCTTGATTAAATAACAACAGAGTCTGAAACTATGAGACAAAAAAAGAACCATCTAAGCAACGCTACAAAAGTGAAAATCAACAAGCCCATTACATAATCATAACACGTGCAAGAGCCCTTACCAAATCCCAGAAACCAATCTTGACCAATCTGTAATTTTCAAAAAATAGTAGTTGGAGATATAAATAATATAGCCCTTGTCTGGAATTCAAATCAACACATTTAAGAATTAAGTCATTCAATTAAGTACATGTAGTAAATCCCCACCCTGCATGGCATGAAGGCTACAAGGCTTGCAAATAAATCTCCTACAGTCAGATGCATGGCAGAAAATAGTGTTCCAATAGTTGCGATAAATCCAAGGAATAGAAAGAGTTTGAGTAGTCTGAACATTAGTAGGAAATCTACTCTAACTGTTTTCGTCCTACAGACACCACCAACAAAATAATCCAGTACATTTGTAAGAAATGGAAAACACAAATTTATCGTCCATCTATTGGAATTTGCATAAAAATTGTGAGTTTATCGATGGACAATTTATATGATGTAGGAAACAACTCAAGAAGTAGGCTCTGGCCATGCGATTCAAAACCAATTTAGAGTAGAATTTTGATATAAATTTGTAGGTAACATACCTTCAATACCAGCATTACAGCCACAATAACAAGCCATGATAGCCCATATACCTAGAAAACACTCATTAGTTTTACAAATGCACTCAAAGCAAATTGTTAAAGTCAATGCAAAATAAAAAATAAACTGATTTGTAAAGGAAGTCTGTAGAACTGCTTACAATGATGCTCTTGTTTCCATTTTCTATGTTTAAATGATACATCAGACTGTACTGGCACAAAAATAATCTGACTGCAAGAATACCCTCTAATAATCATCCACAAAATCCAGTAGATCCAAGATGCCCATGTTCCTCTTCCCACCAAGATTCCCAACTTGTGTTTGCAGGTACGCCAATACCACCCCTATTATTTATCCATTTAGTCCAATATTCAACAATCTTTTGCCATTCAAAACCTGAGGGATTAAATAAGAATGGAGCAAATAACCATCTCACCACCAAAAACCACATGGAAAGTGTGGTTAATAGGTAAGAAACAAAATCTTTTTCTAGGGAGTAATAGATATTATAGACGAAGAGAAGAATCATCAGCTCCAGTCCCTTAATAAAGTGGCTCCTTGAATAAAGCCTGTAATTCTCTGCATATTTCTCATGCCACACCACAAAATATCGCCCAGTGGCCCTATACTTTGCACAACCATGCAAAATTGTCCTACCAAAGTAATGAGTTTTTGTACCCAGAGATTGGCATTTCTTGTACCAATGTAATACAGGGACTTGCTAATAATTCTGGAAACTTTTTGTAGTCCTACGATACCTCAAATTGTGACTGGTATTCCCTGAGATATTGTATTTGTTACACATAACTTATTACATTTTGCAAAAACATGTAAAATTCCATCACTTTCAGTACATGAAACCAACCAAGTAAGTACAATGCCCATGAACACCTAAACTAGCCATGGATTTTTACTTACTCCACTCTCTGAAGTAGCGTTGTTGTAGCCGGAGCCGACCGAGGCGAATGTGAATCCAGTGATTAAATTTTCCGACATCAGTTGTGGGTTGAGGTATGTAGGGGTTGTTTCTTTGATACCCAAGGCTGAAGCTGCAGCTCAAAATATACAGAAATGAGACTGAGAAAAATTATTCAATCCTTGGAATGTATATAGAAATATAAATGTTGAGTATTTGGAGATTATACCCAAGAAATATGAAGTAATCTTTGCACTAGAGAAGCGTCTAGTAGGTATCCCACCAGGAAAATCTCTGCCATAAGGTGGGAAGTTGCACTTCACCAGTGTATTAATGTTATTGTTATTGCCAACGTCAAGAGCAGAGTCTCCTAACATAATTAATGCAGGAAACTGTGGTGTTCCTTGACCTTGAACCACCTCTGAACTTGAGATTAAGCAAAAACACACTAAGATGAGAGTAGTCACGATGAATTCAAGCTTCCAGGAGGCCGCCATTGATGGTGAATTTTCTAGCTCTGTATTCTATGATTTCCTAGAGGCCACCATTGATAGTGAATTTTGATGCTCGATTGCCATTGATGGTGAATTTTGCAGCTCTGTATTCTATGTTTTCTTGTTTAAAATAATTGTTGGAGAGTGGTGCTTCAAAAATGAGTGTAGAGTGTAGAAGTAGTTGAACGGTTTGGTGATTTATTAAAGGTACCATGAATTTGAATGACAGTTCAATAAATGCCATTAATTATGCCATAAGGAGTTTCAACAAGTGGGAGTCGACTCCCTGATTTTTTTTTTCCCCAGCCGTAGGATACTTTCATCAGACGATTGGGGTCATCTGCCTCCTTCATGTTGATCTGGTCTTGATTTGCTTGATCTGCTCCTGGTTGATCTTCATCTCTTCATCTGCTACCTGGCATTTCTGTTAGTTGAAAATATGGCCATTTAAATTGGCACCTTCTCTCTTACCTTGCTCTCTTACACGCAAGATAAATACTTATCTGAGCATTTATATGAATGCACCAACCTGCCAACCTGCATTGCTCTCTTACCCTGCTCTCTTACACGCAAGATAAATACTTATCCGAGCATTTATATAAATGCACCAACCTGCCAACCTACATTGAATGTAAGGTAGACCGATCGACTATGTTTAAATCAGTTTCTCCTACTTATATATTCATTATTGGGATGCTTAATCCCAAGCCATCACTCTGCATATGCATATGCCATTCTTCTGAGGTAATACTCTCTAGTCGATCCTAGCTATGTTGTATTTCTTCTAGTCATTCATTCTATATATAAATATGCCATTGTGAAAGACAGATTTTATGCTCGAGCATAACTACAATGTGATGTTGTTGGTGCAAGAATAAAAAAGGCGAATGTAACAACATGGGGAAATTTTATTGAAGACATTAACCTGGAAAGGTCTACTAAAGAATTAGAAAGAATTAGAGGAAGCAGTGTTATCAAGTATTCTTTCCAGCTTGGCTTGGAATATTGTTTTATAGCAAGTAAGTTATGTTATAACATGAGTTTATTGTCCTCATTTAATGAAGTTGTTGCTTGTATCAAACACACTCAATACACCATGGAACGGTTATACCTTAAAAGTCAAAGAGAAAACCTAAAAACTATTTAACCTAGCTTACCTAAAGAAATATGTTCAGATCTACAGCCCTAAATTTCTGTTCTCTCCTTGTTGACCATATTTAAATAAACGTTGTTAATTTTCAACCAAATTATTCTTTAAAGCTAGAGATTCAAAATGCATGGTTACCAGATGCGGGCAGAGTAGATGACATCTTTTATTTCCAAAGAGTATGTTGAAACCCATAACATCAGAGAGACACATTATGAAAAACATAATCTTCTTGTAAATGTACAACAGGAGTGATTCACATATCCTTCCCTATTCATCAACTTCTTCTTCAGCTTAAAGTATCGATTCATAGAATCTTCAAAAAATAATACAACTCTGGACATGAGTAGAAGGCTACATATTTGTACTTTTAAAACTTAGGAAAATAAATCAAATAGACGCTTAATGCAAAACATAATCTTCCTATAAAAGTACAACAAGAGTGACTCATGTATCCTTCCCTATTCATCAAATCAACTCAGAGAAAGTGTGTCCATGGTGTACTAAGCTCTGCAAAATGATGGAATAACCTACCTGAATTGAAATTGATGTAAAATACACAAAATTGATGAGAAAATTGCAAATCACCTTAGAGAAAGCGTATTCATGGTGTGCTAAGCTCTGCACCACAAAAATCCATACGTCCAACGCTGTCACAGAAAGCACTAAGCGCTGAGGAGTCCACAAGAGGAACAATTGTTGTGCACAATGCGTCTTCTAAGCAGAAGAGCTTAGGTATCCATTTCTCTACAAAAGGGGTCTACACCAAACCCAAGAGTCTGAACCAAGCATGAAAGTGTCAATTGAGCCCATGGTTCAAGGCTTGTGCACACAACCTACTTTCCTTCATAGCAACCCACTCAGCAAGCTAAAGGCCAAGGAAAATAGTGAGAAACAATGGGATGAAAGGGCCGGGGCGTTGAGAGGTAGTTTGGGAGCCTGTGGGTCACAATGAGTGGCTATTAGAAGAAAGTCCCAAGAGTGGGCATGTGGCGGCAGCTCCCAAATATACCAATTTTTTCATACTTGGAAACTCTTTCCATAGAACACAAAATAATCACACGAGCCAGCACCCAGATACATCCTCTAAAGAGGATTTGAACCATTACCCATGGAACCACTAGAGTATGAAAGACTCTGCCTCCTCGAGGGTGAGTAGAGGGGTTACCTAACCATGGCTGCATAGCCTTGCAAACTACATGACACCATATGGCCCCAAACCACTCGATCTTGTGAGATGAGAGGTAACCCCAAACATTTATGAAACATTGGCCACAGGAAACCGAAGAGAGGGCGTTTGTGAAGGGTATGAAATCTACACCAAATCTCGTCTATTGGAAGAACACGAGAGCATGAAGTCTTCCACTTGAGATGAGGGAGATGGTTGTCTGGTCGCCCTCTGCAACCCTAAGAAAAACATGTTAAACACACACACACAAAATGAGAGACTGTAGGCATAGTAAAAGTTGAAAACCATGACAAGGATAAACCTTACCATGTACACCATCTTTTAGATCTCTTTAGCTATCCAGTTAGTGAAATGAGAGAAGACATGTCTAACAGGGTTTTGTTTCATTAGTTTTCACATGCGTGGTGAGTTTAGCTAGAGAGACCCGCTCTTGTGAGTTTTATTTCATTCAATAGTGCATCTCAATCCTTGTGCAGGATCCCATGAGGAAATGGAAAAAACTATACCAATGCTTCCATAATCGGCTACTCTTTATTTTCGTGGATAACAATGTCTCCAGAATGTGCTCCGACACTGGGATGATCCTGCTGGTAGACCAAAACCTAGCAACTCAATCCCAACCATGCAATCATGGCATAGATTCAGAGGAGCTCATCAAAACTATGCCAAGGAAATGATAGAGGCTAAGGGTTTACCCGATCCTCTTTCGTTCGCTAGGATAACATAAAAATGCCATGTTTCCTGCATGCATGTTCCCTTCCTCCATTACGGTGCTTCAAGCAAATTTGGGGGTATCGTGGCTTTTTTTTGCATCCCGCCATATATTTAATCGCACGTTTACCAAGAATGAACTAACTGTTAAAAAACCTAAGAAATATATTAATAATTTATGTACTTTGAAAATTATATGTTAATTCATGTAAAATGTGTAAGTAGTTAAATGTTTATTTAATTGCCATATATTTGATAGCATGGAATCAAATATAAAGAATGAACTAACTGTTAAAAAACCCAAGAAATGTATTAATAATTTATATACTTTGAAAATTATATTTTAATTCATGTAAAATTTGTAAGTAGTTAAATGTTTATTTAGAAGATTGTGAAAGAACACTTTTATTATGTGAGCTCTTTATTTATCAAAAACATCAAATAAAACTAGGGTGATAGGTGCAAGCTACTTTGTGATAGTAGAGGAAATACAAAAGTTGAATACTTGGGAGTATGGATAACATTAAACAATGAAGTAAAGGCACATGCTCTATACCGAAGATTATTGGTCATTTATGATATTTAGGGATTCACTTGTAGGATTAAACCTGGTCAAAAAAGAAAAGTAAAAGGAGGGGTGAGACTGAACACAATAATCCAAAGGATTATCTAGCTATTAGACAATAGACAATAGGTAAAGATATTCCATATACATCATTGCAATAATAAGAAGGAAAATCAAATGGAAAATAAGGCCACTTGTTTGGACAAAGGGGTTCACGTCAAAAACCAAGACCCTTAAGCATCAATTTGGGTACCATGATCTTCTTCTATGGAAAAAAACAATTGTGCAAAGAGACTTAGGTCCAAAGACCCACTTACAAGGATCAATCTAGAAGTCATGTGGTGCTCCACTAAAACTAAAGGGCATGCAGACCATGCAAGGGAGGTTTTAAGTTGCATAGCACACTTGATCCTAAACTTTGTGGTGAGATATATTGCATACAATACTTTTAATCTCATTTAGTTGGCTCAATGATGAACGTGGGATATATCCCATGCAAGGAATGGTGCTATGCCGTGTGATTAGGGTTAAGATGTAAATAATAGCCTAATGTGTTTCATTTAATAGATTTAAAATAAATTTTAGGTTAATTAAATTTTTTTATTTGAATGTTTGAGCTTACTGGATCATTTTTAATTTAATTATTTAAATTTATTAATGATAACAAATTTAAAGTGAAGCACTTAAATTTGTTGTAATTTAAAAAAAAATATTATTAAGTATAATTGTTAAAATTATATGTAAGACTAAGATAAGGATTTAAATCTTATGTTTGTTTTAACAAACCTAATTAGTTAATTAATGTTAATGTTGAAAATTTTTAATCCTATATGCGGTTTTATAGGAATTAAAATTTGTTAAGTTGTTTCAAATTGGTTAAAGGTTAGGGGTTGACTCAAGGTTAGATTGAGTGGCATGGTAGGTTTCAAGCACGAAATCACCACAAGCATGATTGTTGTAGTAACGATGGTAATAACTAATTACCTAAACTAGGACGACAATGTTTCTAACTAAGTAAGACAACAATGGTAATAACTAACTAGTATCTTTCTGATATAGCATATTTTTAGACTTACTCAAATCCAACATATCAAAAATAGAATCATTATTGTCAACTGGAGTGAAGCGTTGTCACTGCTAAGCAAGGAGATGTGGACATATACAACAAGAAAGACAATTTGAAGTATTGAATGGAAAAATAATCTTCAAATGGACATATACATTCAACACTTCAAATTGTCTTTATTGTTGTATATGTCCACAACTTCTTGCTTAGGTTGCATGGTCGATCTGCCATATTTTGTTGTATGATTATCCTTTTGGGTAAGGTCAAGAGTTCAACCCTCGCAATGTCCCATGCATATTAAATATGTCCTACAATCATAGGTAGACGCTATTCTAAAAAATTGTTAATTCTTCGATAAGAAAACCACAAATGCATTTTTTGTGAAAAAACTAAGAAGATGCTATTTCCAAAAAGTATTAATTCTTCAATAAGAAAACCATGAATGCTTAGCGTAGGTCTTTCTCTCTTCCATTTTTTTCTTTCTTTTTTGTTATTAATGTTCTTTAGCTTCTTTTAATGAATGGTATCATAATTATAATAAAATTAAAAATCGTTAATACTAAATATAATGTAAGTAATAATAAACATTATCAATATGATAATATAATAAATATTCAGATATATGTAAAAATAAATATCTTAATAAAAAATAAATAAATTTATAATAATATAAAAATACAAACTTTTTTTTAATAAAAGACTATTTCTTTTTTTATAATATAATAATATAATATATATAATTATTTGCTATAATAATTATATTAAAAATAATATCTTTTATAAAAATAAAAATAAATATTTGAAGTTTCCAAACTTTAAAAGCTTGATGATTAATATAATGTAATTGGACCAGGTAACATTTTCATTTCCTATTCATTTTTTATTATATTAATTAATGTAATATACAACTTTTTATAAAATGAAAAATTCTACAAATGTAAATTTTTTGAATAGATGGAACATAATATTTTATCTTAATTTAAGATTTAGAATAAATAATAGTCAAATTACTTCAATGACGTGTTTTTAAATTATGTTATTTCATAGTAATTTATAATACAATTCAATTTTATTATATTATTTTTAATGATGAATCTTACTAGTAAAATTATTATATTATTTTTAATGGTGGATCTTACTACAATGGTTCCAAAAATCATAAAATGGATGTGATAAATCCAAAAAAAACCTCAAACATTGATACCGGTGATAGAAGTTGAAAAAAAATTGAACAAACAAAAGTTGTTATTCCAAAAGATTAACACATTCAAAGGTTGTTATATTCATTTCTTCCAACAATTTGTGCAAGATTTTTTTTATTATTATTAATTCTTGGATAAGAAAACCACGAACGTATATAGATGATGTGGCATTAACAACTAGGACATTGTGTATTTTTGTAGTTATGTGCACACTAGATATTGAGATGATCATGAACATGAGAAACATTAAGATAGGAATATTTTTGTTAATCAATGGTGGTTCTGATTTTATTTATGGAAATAAATAAATGTTTAAGATAGATGTATGGTAGCTAAATATTTCCTTTATGTCATAAAATGATATAATTTTTTATTTATTTTATATTTTTAATAACTTATGACTCAATCTATTTTTTTTATCTTAATTTTAAAAAACAAAATTAATAAGTACAATTATGATTTATATATTATTTTTTCAATAAAATTTCAAAATAATTATTTAAAATAATAATAATAACTATACTTTAATAGGTATATAATTATTTCTTAAAAAAATTAAAATACTTTTTTATTATATACAAAATTAATTTAACTACAACTTTATAACTTCATAATTAATTAATATGAAGATCCATTTTTTTATATAATATACTACATTATGTCAAAACTCTATAACTTCATAATTAAGTTTCCTTAAGTATCTTAAACTATATATATATACTATGGCAACTCTCCACTTAAGAGTAAAATTTAGTATATTATCGAAGGTAAACCACCTAAATTAAACCGCCTCCACTGAAGTAAGTACTATACCTATTTAATTTGGAATAAATATAATATATCAATTAAAACATTTCTTGAAAATTAAATGATTTTTTAATCATAACTTACATAAATTTATATATTGTTTTTTCAATTAAATTTCAAAAAAAAAAATAACAATAATAATCACTATACTTTAATAAATATATAATTTTATTTATTTAAAAAATTAAAATATTTTTTTAACTAAAACTTTATAACTTCATAATTAATTAATATGAATATCAATTTTTTTATATAATATACTACACTATGTCAAAATTTTAAAATGTTGTTTTTTAAAATTGCACTACATGTTTTTGCACCACTTGCACATACTAAATGACTTATATTGTTTTATAACGAATAATTTGATAAAGTTTCAATATGACCAAGATTTTGGATATTACACTATATCAAAATTTTCATTTACTTTATTTTTACTTTACATTTTTACTGTTAGTTTTATTAATAAAAAGTAGACCCTTAGAAATTAACCACAATTGTAACTACTTTATTAAAAAGAATTGATGGATAAATATCAATGTCAAATTTCAATTTTCAATTCACTAACACAAATGGAAAAAAAGAAATTAATAACGTGTATTAATGTATATTAAAATAAAAATAGACATATATAAATAGATATTATGAAAGTGCTTCAAATTTCAACGTATTGAATGAAGAGATACCATTTTAGTCCTAATGACATTAACAATAGTGTATCTTAAAACAAAACAAAAAGGTTGGCCATGTAAGTTAAAACGAAACATATTTTTAAAAATAAGAAATAATACAGGAATTGCCGGGTTCCATTGAGGAGATGCTTATGGAACGATCCTTGATTTCAAGGGTAGAATAATTTTACTTGGTATATAATTTTTTTCCTTGACAATCCTATGAGTTAAAACTTACAATTTTTTTTTAAATTGACTATATGACAATCATGAACATGATGGCTTCCCATCGTTCATGAACCTGTTTTGGTTTTTATTTTTTAAATTATAAGATATTTTTGTGATAAGAAAGCAAAATTTATTATAATATAAAAGTTTTTTTATAATTTTTTTTATTTTTTATTTATAAAGATATTTTTTAATTATAAAGATATTTTTATAAGACAATAAAATTTATTATAATTTCAAAGTTGTTTATATTTTTTATTTGTTTTTATAATTATAATAATATTTTTTTATAAGATAGCAAAATTTAAACCATATCATATGAAACAAGTAAATTTTCATTTATATAGAATATTTTTTAATTTTTACATTTTTTTTTATATAATATCAAATCAATTATAAAGTAGCATAAAAATTGTAAAATAAAAATAATTTATAGAAAAAAAGTTTATATAAACATTTTTTCTCAAAGTAAAACATCTCATTTTTTATTCAAAGTAAATATAAAATAAAATCTTAAGGTGCATCAACACAACATAAGGTAGAGAAAATACAATTTTAAAGTGCATCAACACACTATAGGGTAGACCTATGTTTAAATAGGTCTTAATAAATACATGAAACTAGTTCCTCTTCCTCCAACAAGCAAAAACTAGTCCCTCTTCCTGGAACGAAAAAAAGTATTCCAAAAGAGATCTCAGCTACATATCAAAATTATTTGCATATAATAGTCCCATAATTTTACATACTTTTCATTATTACAATCCTCCTTAGTGTGTCTAACTTCTTTGAGATGGAGTATCTAATTAACTCTTGATAATTCAGCTTTACACAACAAATCAACAACCATATTCAACTCCCTATAGATATGTGTAAAATTGGTGTAAGTAAATGAGGGAGTGACACTTTTTACCTATATTGTTGATTTCATGAGCTTCTTGTTCTCCTTACATCCACTTCATAACAAAAGTGGAATCACCATATACATATAAAATGCTAGATGCACTTAGTAAGGGCCAGTTTAACTTGTTCGAATAATGCCAAAAGTTTAGCTTGATTATTTGTGCCATTATCCATATTATCACAAAACTTAAACTAATGTTGACCTTGCAAGTAGAGTACTCCATTGATGTGGCATATTCTATCCTCACCCTAACACACACCATACAAAAAACCCATGACATGAATTTTCCCACAAAACGTTCGACAACCACCCTAGCCTTGGTAACAATATTTGACATTTTTTATTATTGTGCCACTCCACAAACTTATTTGGGCACATGCATTATAAATTGATTCCTACCCTCAAATAAGCTAGAATTACGAGCAATCAACAATCCTCATAAAGTTATGAATGGAACAACTCGCATTTTTTTAAATATGGTCTATTATGCCTTATGCCCAATCTCTCCTCCACTAAGTTACACCTCCAAAATGTTTTAATGTCATTCCAACTACAAACATATTTCCAAATATGCATTGAATACACATAACAACAAAAAATATGAGAAATGGTTTCACCCTTATTGTAACCCACCTAGAACTAAAAACATTTTATTTTTGAGAAGATATTACTTTAAAAGTTATTGTAAATTTTTATGTTGTTGACCAAGGATGGTCAAAGATGACTGTAATTGAATTATTTTATTATTTAATAAATAAAAGAAGATACACCTATCCAAAGAACACTATTGAAGAGTGTTCACTGATCCACTAGGGGGAATGTGTCATGTCCCCACCCCTCATATCGAAAATGGAGAGGACGAGACCAACACACTGCTGCTGTAAAACTGAGCAATCTAGCCCCATGATCAAAAACATAAAAATAAAATGCATTAATATAAATACATACAAAGATGCATAATGTAATCTATAGTAGAAGAAAACACATTTATTTCATTCATGCATTCATCATGTTCATTTTAATCCATAAACAATTCATTGAAGAGACTAAATACACAAGAATACTTATCTGGAAAAGAAGTTGGCCTGCAACTAGCTACATTGCTGCAACGTTACACCCAACCATAGGCTAGTGTGCTCATCAATCTCTCAGCATCACTGCCACCATCAAGTTGGGCATGATTCCACAAGGCACTAGGGAAATAACAAGCTCACACATAGCCCAAAACCAAAACATCCATAGTCAAGCCAACCCACCATTGGGTTTCACAGACTGTCCAGCCAAGCCAACACCCCATGGAATTTCACAGGATGCTAAGGAAACTAACCAACAACACATGGGTTCCTTGGACTTATCCATCTAGGCCACACTTGCGTCAAGCACACAGTCAACCCATTTAATCAAACACAGTCATACACAACTGTTGGATATGAACAAAATGTTCTTGGGAACCAAAACAGAAATGGCAATTGTAGAAAACAACCCAGCATGAGGAAATACGAATTCAGGAAACGTTCTTGGGCTTCACAGAGGTAAAAACGACCTCATCAAACCCTCAGACTACAGATTTATTCTCCCATCTGCTCGGCATTACCAAAAACTGGATTTGCAATTTCAACCAGCACATTAAAATGGGGAAAACATCCCTCTGACAGAAATTTGATTTTCTAGAGTCATTTATGGCCCTAACGTCGCCAAAACGAACTCAAAAACACCCAAAATTCGTGGGTCTCTTCTCCCACTCGCTGGAAACCCAAAAACAAGTTTCCCAGCTTGGAGAAAATAGCAAAAATATAGAAAAATGTGGAGGAGAACTCCCAGCTTTCTCACAGGGGCAAAAACAACCTCCTCAAACCCCAAAATCATGGCCCCTTCCTTCCCATTTTCCCTAACCACACCCAAAACGCATTCTGAATGTGGAGAAGGGAAGGAAATGACAGCCAAACCGTGGAGGAGAGAGCTCAGTCTCTTCCTGCTGCGTGAGGAAGCAAAAAATCCATGAGGATGGGTGAGGAATGAAAGACATGGGTGCATATAGGCTTGGGCATGCCTTCCTAAGATTTTCCTTGCCCCGCAAGTAAAAAACACACTTTCCAAAAATGGGTGACCTCCCAAATTCCAATTTCACCTCCATGCCTTTCCCATCCCAAGGAGATAACTTCTTCAACCACTTTTAGATGACTGGGCACAAAAAGACAAAAAGGGTAGTTGACAACTTTATGGGTTTTACCTTAGACATTTGGATTTTCCCCATAGGCTCAAGGTTTGAATAATTCCCCCTCCCTATTCCTTGTGAAATCATGCCCCCGTATCTTTAACATTATGGCACATAGGTAGTTGTGGTATTTTTATTAATTTGCATTTTGCATGATGTCCCAAGCATATCGTTCCTGGCTAGCACATAAACCATCGTCATCGATTTTAATTGCCGATACATAAGACACTAAATCCATGGTGGGGCATTTTCCTTTAGCTCCACACCATAATTAAATACAATACTTACATCATATGCAATTTAATACCATGGGGTCTAAACCAGGGTGTTACATTCCCCTCCCCCTTCAAATAGCATTGTCCTCAGTTCTTTACAAAAATTAACAATTACTACACTAGCACGGCCTCAGTGCTCTGCAAAATCGAACCAAAAATAGATGTGCCAGTTGCACGGCATCCTCTAGCTCCCACATAGCCCCTTCAAGACCACAATGCTTTCTTTGCACCTTTATATGTCCAATGGAACGATATGGAGCTCTTCCAAGTCCTTGCTTGCATGCATCAGCACACACCACATGATCTTTCTCTGGTCTTGGATAATCCTTCTCCTTAGATTGGAACATTTCCAGCATCTTTGGCAACCAACAATACCTATGCTCAAGCCCCAAGCAATGAGTCAATTTCCATGTCAGTATTCATAAGATTTTCCAAAATCATAGATGAATCACATGCACATGTATATTGATATAAAATCAACAAAACGTTTCCTAGTGAACCAAATACTTATCTGCATAAGTATCTTCTTTTGGTTCCACAAGTGTTCGACTTGTCTTTGTACAACCATGGCACTCACAACCCTACTGCACCCCACACTTGGGTGTGCATTAAATGGTAGCCAAATTTCTGTAAGCCTCAAATCACCTAAAAAAATGTCTCAACCAAGGTCTAACAGCTCTATTCTTGAGCCCAACACCTCTTCAGGTGCTTCAATAATAGTTCTATTCAAGAGCTTGCACCTCCTCTAGTTGCTTACTAAGCTCAGGTGCTTCCTTCTCGAACACCACAATGAATTTAATTCATATGTCATATTCATTCCTATAGGATGCAATCTATAACAAGATTTTCAAAACCATGTCTGCATCATATGCTAATGTATATTTAAAGAAAATCAATAACAACAAAAGTTTGATAAGTAATCCAAATACTTATCTGCATAGCATCTCCCAACCGAGATCTGGTCATCCCCGCTTCAAAGCCTAACACCTCCTTGGGTGCTTAATGGAAGCTCTAGTTTACGGGTCTAGCACCTCTTCTAGTGCTCACCAATGATGAGGCTCTTCCTTTCCAGGAACCATAACATATTAATTCACATGTCTGATTCATTTAGCAGCATTTATTTCTTAACAAGATTTTCAAAAATATTAGCTGAATCATTATGCACATGTGTAATTACAGAAATTCAATCAGGATTTTTTAAGTAATCCAATACTTATCTGTATAGTGTCTCTCAACCGAGATCTGATCAGCCTCACTTCAAAGCCTAACACCTTCTTGGGTGTTTAATGACAACTCTAGCTTAAGGGCCTAACACCTCCTCCAAGTGCTTGCCAATGCTCTAGCACTTCCTTTCCAGACATCATAATACCTAAGGGGTTATTCTCTTCATGGAGCCCCCATTCTCATGACAGTCCCCTTACGGTGTGAATGTGTGTGGAAAGAAGTCTAATCAGATGTCTTACACCCTGGGCATCCCCAGTGATGCATACTGGTGCCAAGCTAGCAGGGGGGGAGAAGCTATGTACCCAAGTACATCCTTCCAGAGGATCCATGTACTCCATGTACATGTTTTCATCGCCTCACTTGCGTTACATATAGACATGCAGTTTATATAAGATTTCATCACAAAAATAATTGCAATCATAGGTTTCAAAACCTATTCCAAACAAATCCCTTCAAGAAGCTATGTACACCCCACCCCGTACATTCCTCTGAGGAACCATGTACATCCAGTACATTTTTTCATCATCTCACCTGCGTTACATAAAAGCATGCAGTTTATATGAGATGTCATCATAAAAATAATTGCAATCATAGGTTTTCAAACATTTTCCAAAGATATCCCTTCGAGAAGCTATGTACACTACGTACATCCTTTTGAGGAGCCATGTACACCCAATACATATTTTCGTCATCTCACTTGCGTTACATACAAGCATGTACTTCATATTAGATGCCATCATAAAAATAATTGCAATCATAGGTTTTCAAACCTATTCCAAATATATCCCTTTGAGAAGCCATGTACACCCCGTACATCCTTCCGAGGAGCTATGTACACCTATTACATCCTTCCGAGGAGTTATGTATCCCAAACACATCCTTCCAAGAAGCTATTTACTCCAAGGGCGTACTTTCACCATATCACCTGTGTTACATACAAGTATGCAGTTTACATGAGATGTCATCATAAAATTTTAATCATAGATTTTCAAATCTATTTTCATGCATACATGATTTCCAAATATCACGCAATCAATAACATTGATAGTCGAAATAAAAAACTGAATTCACAATTCTGCTTCCTACAAAAAATCATATTTTTGCAACCTTGAGGCCATCCTAATATTGTTTGGCTTTTGCAAGTGGGGAGTACTCATCCCTTACTTATGCATACTGCCCAAAACCTAGCCATCCACATACAACATGTCATCCTGACACAATTTTTAATCAGCCAAACAATCACAATTAGTCAACAGGAAACTTCAGACATCAAGCAATGCAAGAAAAGCATATTCATGGTTAGCATGATTCAAAAGCATCACAGGAGATAACAGTCTCCCATAATCAACAAAAAAACTTGCAATCTGAAGTTTCAAAACCTGTTTTCAGTCACGAGACCCTTCTCATGGCACCTGACAGCTTCCTGCCCTAGGTTTCATTGGGCACAACCATGCTGCTCTGCTCAGGTCATTCTACTTGAGTCTTCAGGAAGTCCTCATATGTATGCCCCTACACACAAGGTCAATTTCTTCATGGAACTACAGGTTCACATGCATGCCTCTCCAGCCTATACCTAGGCTCCACTTTACCTGCAGAATATCCTTTAGTGAAATTCCTACAATGTCCTGCAAGTACCACAAAATATCTTACATATGTTAGCTTTCTTGAAGCAGGCTAACTCATCATGGCCTCAATCCTTTTAGGGTTTCGAGATATTCCTCTATATAAGAGAAGGTAACCCAAATAATGAATTCTATCTTCATAGAAGTCATAGTTGCTCAACCCTGCATACAACTTATGCTTCCTGGGCAATTTCAAAGTCAGCCTCAAATGTTCCACATGTTCTTCCTCATTCTTAGAATAAATAAGAATGCCATCAAGGAAAACAAGAACAAACCTGTCCAGATACTTACTAAAAACATTATTCATGAGGGACATGAATGTAGCTGGTGCGTTTGTGAAACCAAATGATACCACTATAACATCATAAGATCCATACCTTGTTCTGAAGGTTGTCTCATGAACATCTTCATCCTTGACTCTTACCTTATGGTTACTAGACCCTAAGTCAATCTTGGAAAATACCTTTGATCCTCTCACTTGATTAAAGAGGTCATCATTCGTAGGAAAAGGATACTTGTTCTTCATAATGACCTTGCTCAGTTATCTGTGATCAATACACAACCTGAGTATATCATCTTTCTCTTTCTCAAACCAAACTGGTGCTCCCCACGGGGACACACTTGGCCTGAAATACTTCTTTTCTCACAACGCTTGTAGCTGCATCTTTAGCTCTAACATTTCTGATGTACTTACCATGTAGGGTGTCTTGCACACTAGTGCTTTACCTGGCACAATTTCAATCATGGGATCAACATCCCTCTTTGGAGAAAACCTTGGAACTTCATCAAGAAAACATCCTTGAATTCTTGCAACATATGAAGGTCCTCCAACCTAGGAGCTTCATTCTCTGTTTCCTCCAAAACATGAGTTGCATACACTCTACAAATTTTCCCACATAACTTCTTCAACTGCATTACTGAATACTTCCTTCCAGAGATCACTTCAGGAATGCCTTTCACAACCTTTAGGTTGCTTCTTCATCTAAGCACTTCAAAGGTCTTGTTGTAACAATCAAGCTTTGCTCCATGTGCTTCTAACCAATCCCTTCCAATGAGTATGTCATAGGATCCAAGTGGTAGAACATTCAAGTCTGCATAAGTGACTAACCCATCCACGACCAATGGACATTTCATTACCACCTCACTAACTTTCCTCTGGGTTCCAGTGGCTAGTTGGACTAACCATGATCCTTTATACTTTGACTTCTTCAAAGTGCACATCTGGACAAGTCCAGGGGTAATATAGCGGTTTAATCAAAACAAAACAATTTTCTCAACAATATCATCCTAAACTTCCACCATAGTTGAGTTATGACCTACCTGGGATCTACTGCACAAAGTTTAGGAAGGAACCCTGTAGAACCCACTGAAAAACTGTCAAAATCTGTGTTTTGACACATTTTCCAGTTTCCTCCAATGGATCCTTTCCATCGTTGCGGAAAACGTTTTACCTTTCATCCCCCATCAAACTGGCCAAGTCTTCCGCCGTTGTGGAAATATTTTACTTCCATCTGCCGTTGCGGAAAACTATTCACTTTCCATCCAACACATCGACGAAATTCTTCTTTTCTTTGCCGACGCGGAAATTTCTGACACTTAGAAAAAAAAATCTTCTTTGTTCTTCTTCGGCGAAAACTTTAACTTCTACATGCCATGCGTCGGGTCAATTCCCCTTATCCTGTCGATATGCATCAGCTCCATCTTTCTCTTTTTGTCGTCGCGTCGGAGAAATCCCACACTTTCTTCCAACGACAACCTTTCGGTTCTGCATTCAATCGACAAAATCTTTTCGAACCCTTCGTTGCGTCGACAAATGTTCCAAGATTGCTTCCAATGAAGCTTCCACTGCATCAGAAGAAAACTGCCTTTCACATCAACATATCGGCTCAACACAACTATCTTAGCTGACAGGTGTCGACTCAACTTCAGGGATCTAAGCCGACGTATCGAAAATCTTGCCGATATTTTTTGCGATTTTTCAACACTTAGAGAAAAAAAAATTCAGAAAAATTCTTCCTCTTCCTCATCGGCTCGAATCTTCTTCCTCCACCGCTACACGTTGTCTCAACTCTTGGAAACCCAACCGTCGTTTTGGCTCAATCATTAGAATCCATCCGTCCTTGCGAATCAAATAATAAAACTCATCTTCTCGCAAACTTGCCAAAACTGTCGTTATTGCGGAAATGTTTTCAACTTTCTCCGGGCCATGCCCTCCACCAATTCCATACTTAGAAAATTTTTCTGTAATTTTCTTTCGTCGACTCAACTCAGCCAATATGCATTGGTTCACATCTCATCGAGCCTTCCACCATTGCGGCCGGGATCCATTTTGGCTCTCCTTCAGTCAACCTAGCCGCCACTGCGGCTCATCCCTTGGAAAACCATCTGCTATTGTCGGCTCACTTCAGCTTTCTCAATCGACAAGGGAGAATTTTCACACTTAGAAATTTTTGAATATTTGTCTTCCTCTACCTTCTTCTCAGCTCTATTCCTCTCATCTCACCGACACCGTCAGTGAAATTCTGTCGACTTCCTCAAAATGCCTTGATTGCATTCTCTTCCAGCTCCCTCTTTTCAATGCAGTCGATGAATCAGCCCATCTCTGGATTTCTCAACCGCCACACAAAAATAAGAAAGCTCATCACTTAGAAAAATTCAGGATTTTTCTTCCTGGCTCTTCTTCTTGCTGAACACAGAGGCTGATTCTGCCTCTATCAGCTATTCAACTTGTCCCATTTAGTCCCAATGTTGTAACACAGCTCTATACCACACTGTCACATCCCCACCCCTCATACCAACGATGGAGAGGACGTGACCAACACACTACTATTGTAAAACTAAGCAATCTAGCCCCATGATCATAAACATAAATTTAAAATGCATTAGTATAAAAACATACACAAATGCATAATGCAATCTATAGCAAAAGCAAACAAATTTATTTCATTCATGCATTCATCATGTTCATTTTAATTCATAAACAATTCATTGAAGAGATTAAATACACAAGAATACTTATCTGGAAAAGAAGTTGGCCCGCAACTAGCTACGTCGCTGCAACATTCCACCCAACCATAGGCTAGTGTGCTCATCAATCTCTTAGCATCACTGCCACCCCTGAGCTGGGCATGATTCCACAAGGCACTAGGGAAATAACACGCTCACATAGCCCAAAACCAAAACATCCAAAGTCAAGTCAACACACCATTGGGTTTCACAGACTGTCTAGCCAAGCCAACACCCCCTTGGGTTTCACAGGCTGCTAAGGAAACTAACCAGCAACACATGGGTTCCTTGGACTTATCCATCCAAGCCACACTTGCATCAAGCACACAATCAACCCATTCAATCAAACATAGTCATACACAACTGTTGGATATGCACAAAAAATTCTTGGGAACCAAAAAAGAAATGGCAATTAGGGAAAACAACCCAGCATGAGGAAATACGCTTTCATGAAACATTCTTGGGTTTCACAGAGGTAAAAATGGCCTCATCAAACCCTCAACATATGGATCTATTCTCCCATCTTCTCGACATTACCAAAAATGATATTTTCAATTTCAACCAGCGCAATAAAATGGGGAAAACATCCCTCTAATAGAAATTTGATTTTCCAAAGTCGTTTATGGCCCTAATGTGGCCAAAACAAACTCAACAACACCCAAAATTTGTGGGTCTCTTCTCCCACTTGCTGGAAACCCAAAAACAAGTTTCCCAGCTTGGAGAAAATAGGAAAAATATAGAAAAACGTGGAGGAGAACTCCCAGCGTTCTCACAAGGGAAAAAACGGCCTCCTCAAACCCCAAAATCGTGGTCCCTTCCTTCCCATTCGCCCCAACAACACCCAAAATGAATTCTGAGTATGGATAAGGGAAGGAAACAACAGCCAAATCGTGGAGGAGAGAGATCAGTCTCTTCCTGCTACGTGAAGGAGCCAAAACTCCATGAGGATGGGTGAGGAATGAAATACATGGGTGCATAATGGCTTTGGCATGCCTTCCCAAGCTTTTACTTGCCCCACAAGTCAAAAACACACTTTCCAAAATTGGGTGACCTCCCAAATTCGAATTTGACCTCCATGCCTTTCCCATCCCAAGGAGATAACTTCTTCAACAACTTTTAGATGACTGGGCACAAAAGGACAAAAAGAGTAGTTGACAACTTTATGGGTTTTACCTTAGACATTTGGATTTTCCCCATAGGCTCAAGGTTTGAATAATTCCCCCTCCCTATTCTTTGTGAAATTATGCCCCCATCCCTTTAACGTTGAGGTGCATAGCTAGTTGTGGTATTTTTATTAATTTGCATTTTACATGATGTCCCAAACATATCATGCCTGGCTAGCACATAAACCATCGGCATCAATTTTAATTTTAGATACATAAGACACTAAATCCATGGTGGGGCATTTTCCTTAGCTCCACACCACAATTAAATACAATATTTATATCATATGCATTTTAATACCATGGGTTCTAAACCAAGGTGTTACAGAATGATCTGCTGTAGAAGGCCAAAATGACAAATTGTAACACCCCGGTTTTGACCCCGCTTGCATTTAGTATATATGATACATATATTGTAAATGATCTTGGTGTAGAGCTAAAGGCCAAGGCCCCACCATAGATTTGGTTATGTTGTGTTTCTGATTTGGAATGATTACTGATGGTATATCGGTACATACGGCATATATTAATTTGTGACGTCATGTAAACACGCATTTTAATTAAATAAACCAACCAGCTATGTTCGCAGCAACTAAATTGAGAAGGGGCATGATTCCTAAGGGTAAGGAGGGGGAAATCTAAATCCTAAGCCATGGAGGGGAAAATCCATGTATCACACCATCCTGATTTATTCCCTTGTTAGTTGGGGCAGAGATGGGCTGGCAGGAAAACCACGCCCACACCCGCTCACCCTCCCTCCATGATGTATCAGTTGGTCTACCCACTAACCAGATCGTGGGGTCTGTTCAGTTTCCTCACGGGGCTGAGTTAAAAGTTGCACATTCTAATGGTTGGGGGTTCACCTTACTACTCTCACATGATTGCCGGTCTGCCGATGGTGTTCATCCTCCATCCACACAGAGAACAGATTCTTTTTCTCCCCACATTATTGGATTGTGTATGGTTTTCATCCTTGACAGTGGATCGTCAGCTAAAGTTTGTTGGGGTTTTCCTCACTGATTGCTGGTTGTGGTCTCCCAACGCATTGTTGACTTTGTTATCCCTTACAATATGGATTTGCCAAAGATCACTGGGATTTTCCCTATGAATCAACGTTGAACTGTGAATGTTGGCCGTGTCTTTTTCCCCATTTTTCTACCTGTGCAATTACTCCAGCGACTACATTGTGAAAACTGCTGTGGGTTCATGTGTGTGTGTGTGTTGACTGCTTCTTGGCCACGATTGCATTGAGAAATTGTTGTGGTTTCATAGTTATTGTGGGATATTGTTTTCCACAATGGAATGACTATGTTTTTCCTTATAGAAGCTTGAATAGCTGTTTGGCTGCTTGCATGCAGTGGTTTTGTCTTCAGACTACATTGGAGTGGTGAATGAGGGCCTGAGGTGCTTGATAAACCTGGTGGGTTGAGTACCACATAGATAGAGCTACTGAGCTGGCTTTCTTCTCCACAACCCCTGAAAAGAATTGGAGGGAAGATCAGGGTCTAAGGGACTGTGTTGCAGAGAAGGGACTGACTTCCTTGTGTTGGGTCTGTGTGGGTGTTCTAGAAGCTAGGTTGGCTCTGGTGTTGGTGTCTGTAACTCTTCAGTGAGCTCACCAGCTTAGCATTAGCCTTTCCCAGATCCTGGATAGCCTGATAAACCCAAATTCATTGGCTTGGCTGATCTGTTGTTCGCCTGATAAACCCAATTGTGTTGGCTTGGATGAACTGTGTATCCTTGTGGGTTGTTATCCTTGGCTATGTGTAATCCTATTAGTTCCTTATTCCTTGGGGAATCATGCCCGGCTCGGGGGTGGCAACGTTGCTGAGAGATTAAAGAGCACGCAGGCCTATGGTTGGGTGGAACGTTGCAGCGATGTAGCTGGTTTCGGAACAAATTCTTCATAAGATAAGTATTCTTACCTAACTTGTATCTGCAATTATAATTACCAATGATGAATGATGTTATACATGTTAAATGCTAATTTATACATGCATGAGTGTTGATTGATATGTTTGCTTCCGTTTTGTATATGAATGATTATGATTCATAATATGTTTTATGTTTTAAGTATCATGCTTCAGCAGTATATGTGTGTATGTATGTTCATGTTCATGGGGCTAGATCCCCAGATGATTTGGCGTATAGTAGCGTCCTCTTCACCGGTCGGAGGATCGGGGACATTACAATGTGGTATCAGAGCCCTGGTGGTAGCGTGGGCCTGAATGGGCCATGACAGATCAGATAACAGAAGTAGGATTACCTTCTACCCAGCAGCAATCAAAAAATTGTGACAGAAAAACCTCAACTTCAAAATTTACTAAGTGACGAAATCATCGACCATCGGAAGACGTTAGTGGTTCATGTGCCCGCCGTTGCGGAAGCCTAGAGCACTAGTCTTCCAAAGAGGAAGAGCTCCAACTCCCGATGCCGATGTAGCTCACCGATAGGGAAAATGCTAGTGGCGGAAGGAAATAGTTGAATGGATTACTGCCACTGCGGAAGACTAGGGAACTAACCGTCCGATGCAGTAGTTGCTAGTCACTCCGACAACCGACGTGGCAGAAGAAAGGAAAGTAAAAGAGAAAAAAAATTTGAAAATTTTTCTAAGTATGGATTTTGTCGGCCATCGGAAACTCTTAGTACTATTCCTCGTCATTAAACATCGAAAGGAATTAGTGGCTCAAAGCGCCGCTGTTGCAGATGCCTAGTGCACTAATCCTCCGACGCATATAGGTTCCGCTAGCCGATGCCGATTGGAGGAGAATAGTCACTGTCACCACCGACAGAAGAAGAAAGTTTCGAAAAAAAATTTAAGTGTTGAAATCATCGGCAGAAATTAGATGATCGAGCGCCCGCCATTACGGAGGGATAGACAACTATACCTCCGACAGATAGTTGATCCGACCGCCGATGACGCAGAAGTTCCAAAATTTTTATAAGTGTGAATTCGTCGACCATCGAATCATGTAAGTTGTATTCATCGCCGATCAATAGTGGAAGGGATCAAAGTTGATGGGCCACCATTGCGGATGCTTAGTTGACTATCTCACTTATGAACTTGTCCTCCAGTCACCGATGTCGAAGCAGTAATGAATAGTAACCCCAGGCGGCGGCGACAAACAGTGGATGACCGACAATAGATAGGGGAAGTTTTTGTCGATAGGAAAGAAAAGGATCAGGGAAAAATAGTTGATTGGTTTGCTACCGTTGCGGACGCCTAGAGGACTGAGAGTCTGATGCCACAGTGGGATGACGTTCCGACTGCCGACAAAACTGTGATCCATGGAAATTATAAGGGGATTGTTGGCCATCGTTGCGGAATGATAGACCAATCTAGGCCTGATACGCAGAAGGAATTAGATAAGAAACTCACCGATCGAAAGTCTAGATGTTTTCCCGCGAAAACGGTAGGAAGATTACTTTCCACCGTTGCGGCTACAAAAAGGACTATGCACCCGATGCACAGTTGTTTTGCTCACCGATATAGATCAGAAATATAGTTGTTTTGACCACCGTAGAATCAGAAAAATATCTAGGAAGAGGTCCGATTGGGCCTAAGAAAATTTGGTTTTTCAAAGAGATTTCTCAGCAGTTTTTCAAATAGTTTTCAACCGGTTTTCAACAAATTTTAGCAGACTATCTGTGGTCACAGAGCTGAATATGAAATGGAGAAAATTTTGTGTTTTGGCATAATTGTTGTTTTATAAAATTTCTAGAATAAAAGGTAAGTAGTTTTAATTTATATTAATGCTATGCATCTAACAGTTTGCTACTAACACATTTGCAGAATTATAGATAACTCCCAAGAGCAGTGCTCTAGAAAGAACGGTGTGGTTTAGTCATGAGAACCCATGATGGGTATGATGTCTGGGATTCTTCTGAGCGTGCAGAAGATACCATGGGAGAAAATTTCCGTAATGGGAATGATGACATAGAGTCTAATGGAAGGAGATTCCAAGGGACACCTTCTGAGGTTGTAGCCACCATGAGAATCCTGGTGAAAGCCCAAGAAGAGCAGCATTAGTTGAATGCTTCCATATTGGAAAGCTTGACAGACTTGTAGAAAAAGATAGATTCTAGACGAGGTACATCAAGGCCATAAGGCAGTAAGAGCAACACTAGGAGAAGAAGAAGGACTTCTAGTGGATCATTTGACTCTGAGGAATCCAGTGGGGATACAATTTCATCTTCTCATACAAGGAAAATAAGAAGGCACCATAGGGATCGCTCTCGAGATGAATTTAGGAAAGCTAAACCTCCTACATTTGATGGTGAGATAAAGATGGGACAAGAGGCTGAAGCTTGGCTTCTTGGGATAAAGAAGTACTTTCAGGTGCAGGATTATTCAGGAAACATGAAGGAAAGAGTTGCCATATTCAATTTGAATGGAAGGGCATCCATTTGGTGGGAACATTTCAAGCAAGTAAAGAGGATCAGCAAGAGAAAATTGAAGTGGAAATAGTTCAAGAAGTATTTCAGGCAGAAATACCTCTCTGACAGGTATTATGATGATAAGATTAAAGAATTCCATGAGCTGAGATTGGGACAACAGACCATGGATGAATATGCAAATAAATTTTTGGAAATGTTAAGGTATGTCTGGTACATCAAAGATGAAAAGGTGAAGATCCAGTGGTTTCTAAGTGGGTTGCCATAAGCTTATAAAGATAGAATTGAGTTCTATGAGCCGAGAACTCTCAAAGAAGAAATAAGAAAGGCTAAGTATTGCTATGAGCAAAGCAAAGGTAAACCTGATTACCATAAGGCATGGGAGGACAAGAAGAATGAGAAGTTTGACCATAGGAGGAAAGGTTTCAAACCTTCTACATTCAGGAATCAGCAGAAAAGCCATCCCAAGCTGCGAATAATCCAGTTGGAGTGACAGGTGGAAAGCCTAAAGAGCCACATCCGAATAAAGGTCCACTCAAATGTTAGAAATGTGAAGGACCTCACTTGCGTAGATATTGTCCACTTGACAATGAAAGTGCAAGGCCAACATATAACATTCAGGAAGTAGAAAAAGTGGGTCAAGTAGCAAGGGTAGTCCCTAGAATTTATGCAGCACTAGAGGACCGCCAGGCAGATCATCAGTCAACTGTGGTTGAAGTTGCAGGTAATATTGTTGAACAATCTGTTTCTATTTTGATTGACCCTGGTTCTACTCATAGTTATATCACTCCTAGGGTAGTGGAGATTTGTGCTTTTAAGAAGATAAAGCATAGAAAACCTTGGTTAGTTCAGCTAGCCACTAGGACTAAGAGGAAAGTCAGTGAATTGGTAGAGAAATGTCCATTGGTTATGAATGGATTGACCACTTTTGTAGATATGAATGTTCTACCACTTAGTTCCTATGATGTTCTCATTGGAATGGATTGGTTAGAAGCTCACAGAGTGAAGCTTGACTGTTATAACAAGACTTTGAGTGCATGGATGAAGAAGGAAACCCAGTAGTAGTGAAAGGTATTCCAAAGGTAATTTCAATAAGACGGGTTTCAGCAATGCAGTTGAAGAAGTTCTGTAGGAAAGGTTGCCAGATGTATGTAGCTCATATTCTGGAACCAACAGGAGATGAAACTCCTAGGTTGGAAGACTATCAAGTGTTCTAGGAATTCAAGGATGTGTTTTCCGATGAGATTCTAGGGCTTCCTCCGCAGAGGGACATTGATTTCACCATTAAACTTGTGCCAGGAGCAGCACCAATATCCAAAACACCCTATAGGATGAGTACACCGGAGATGCTAGATTTGAAGATGCAACTACAAGAGTTCTTGGAAAAGAAGTATATCCGACCGAGTGTGTCTCCTTGGGGAGCACCGGTCCTATTTGTAAATAAGAAAGATGGTACACTTAGGTTATGTATTGATTACAGGTAGTTGAACAAAGTTATTGTGAAGAATAAATATCCTTTGCCTAGGATTGATGACCTCTTTGACCAAATGAGAGGAGCAAAGGTATTTTCCAAGATTGACTTGAGGGCTGGTTACCATCAGGTGAGGATCAAGGATGAAGACATTCATAAGACAACCTTCAAGATGAGGTATGGAAATTATGAGTTTGTAGTGGTACCATTTATTCTCACAAATGCGCCAGCTACATTTATGTGCCTTATGAACAGTGTATTCAGTAAGTATTTGGACAAGTTTGTTCTTGTTTTCCTTGATGACATTCTTGTTTATTCTAAGAATGAGGAAGAGCATGAAGAGAATTTGAGATTGACATTGCAAGTGCTCAAGGAACATCAGCTGTATGCAAATCTAAGCAAGTGTGGCTTCTACAGAGATAGAATTCAATATTTGGGTCACATCATCTCAAAAGAGGGTATATCAGTAGACCCTAAAAAGATCGAAGCCATTATGAATTGGCCTACTCCAAGAAATGTGACAGATGTAAGATATTTTATGGGACTTGTAGGATACTATAGGAGATTCATTGAAGGATTTTCTAAGGTTGCACATGCCATCACTTCTTTGCAAAAGAAGGGGGTAAAGTTTGAATGGACTTCGAAGTGTGAAGAAAGCTTCCAGTGGTTGAAGAATCTTCTCACCAGTGCACCAGTATTGAAGGTTGCAGATCCAGAGAAAGATTTGTGCTATGTACCGATGCATGTGGACAAGGGCTTGGAGGATTCCTTATGCAGGACAACCACATAATATGTTATCAGTCAAGGAAGTTGAAGGAGCATGAGAAGAACTATGCCACTCATGATTTAGAGGTCGCAGCCATAGTACATGCTCTCAAGATGTAGAGACATTACTTGATGGGTAGAATATTTGAGCTCAAAATAGATCACTGTGGAATGAAGTATTTGTTTGATCAGCCTACTCTGAATGCTAGGCAAGCAAGATGGCTGGAATTTTTATGAGAGTTCAATTTCGAAATCAAGCACATAAAAGGAAAAAAAATAAGGTAGCTAATGCACTCAGCAGGTACGTACGGGAAATGCATGTGGCATCTCTTAGTATTTTCCAATCAGAATTGAGGCAGCAGATTGTTAATCATGTTGCCGGAGATGAATTGTATGAGCAGGTAAAAGACAAATTGCAGCAGCAAAGTCTTGAGAAGAAGTATGAGGCATATAAATTGGAAGAAAATAGACTTCTCACTTTTAAAGGCAAAATTTATATTTTGAATGTAGCATATTTGAGGAGAATTGTTATGGATGAAATCCATCAAGATCCATATTCAGGTCACCCAGGATACCAAAAGACAATTGCTACAGCTAGAAAGCAGTAATTTTGGCCAGGAATGAAACATGACATAGATGAATACATTTCAAGGTGCATGAAATGTCAACAGGTAAAGGTTGAGCATCAACACCTAGTAGGATTGTTGCAGCCTTTGTCAGTTCCGAAATGGAAATGGGATGTTATTTCCATGGATTTTATTACAGGATTGCTGGTGACTTGGAGACAACATGATTCCATCATGGTTGTAATAGAAAATTTGACTAAAGTAGCACATTTCATACCAGTGAAGTCTACGCACAAGACTGATGACATTGCAAATATTTTCATGAAGGAGATTTTCAAATTGCATGGATTGTCGAAGGAAATAATTTCTGACAAAGATGTCAAGTTCACTTCCAATTTTTGGAAAGGATTGTTTGAAGATTTGGGTACAAAGCTAAACTTCAGCACTGCATACCATCCTTAGGCAAATGGGCAGACAGAAAGAGTGAATTAAGTGCTTGAAGATATGCTTCGCATGTATGTGATGGACAAACCAACCAAGTGGGAAGATTACTTACACTTGGTAGAGTTTGCTTACAACAATGTACAGCAGGCATCCTTGGGGATGATTTTGTATGAAGCCTTGTATGGAAGAAGGTGTAGGACACCAGTGACTTGGGACAACCCGGTGAACAAAGTTGTGCTTGGACTAGAATTGCTCAAGGGAATGGAGTAAGAGGTTGTAAGGATTAGGCAGAATCTGAAAGCAGCACAGAACAGAAAGAAAAGCTATGGAGATAAGCATAGGATGAACAGAGAGTTTAGTGTTGGGGATCATGTTTACCTCAGAGTGAGGGCAAAGAAAATTTCCTTGAAGCTTGGAAGTTGTGCCAAGTTGTCACCTAGATATTGTGGTCCATTTGAAGTGCTTGAAAGAATAGGTCCTATTGCATATAGACTTGCATTGCCTACTAGTACTATAGCTCATAATGTTTTTCATGTTTCTTTGCTTAAGAAATATGTACATGATCCTAACCATGTGATAAATTGGGATGTGATTCAGGTGGAACCCAAGGGAGAGTTTCAAATCGATCCAATGCACATCCTCGACAGGAAGGTCACCATGCTCCAGAACCGAGCCATAGGGCAGGTTAAGGTGCAATGGGAGCATTACGGACCTGAAGAGGCTACGTGGGAGCTAGAGGATGCCATGTGATTGGCACATCCATTTTTGTTCAATTCTGCGGAACAATGAGGCCGTACCAGTGTAGCATTTTGTTCAAATTTTGTAAAGATTGAAGGGGGAGGGGAATGTAACACCCTGGTTTTGACCCCACTTGCATTTAGTATATATGATACATATATTGTAAATGATCTTGGTGCGGAGCTAAAGGCCAAGGCCCCACCATAGATTTGGTTATGTTGTGTTTCTGATTTGGAATGGTCACCGATGGTATATCGGGACATAGGGCATATATTAATTTGTGATGTCATGTAAACACACATTTTAATTAAATAAACCAACCAGCTATGTTCGTAGCAACTAAATTGAGAAAGGGCATGATTCCTAAGGGTAAGGAGGGGGAAAGCTAAATCCTGAGCCATGGAGGGGAAAAGCCATGTGTCACACCATCCTAATTTATTCCCTTGTTAGTTGGGGCGGCGATGGGCTGGCAGGAAAACCATGCCCATGCCCACTCACACTCCCTCCGCGACGTATCAGTTGGTCTGCCCACTAACCAGATCATGGGGTCTATTCAATTTCCTCATGGGGTTGAGTTAAAAGTTACACATTTCAATTTTTGGGGGTTTTCCTTACTACTCTCACGCAATTGTTGGTCTATCGATGGTGTTCATCCTCCATCCACGTAGAGAACAGATTATTTTCCTCCCCGCATTATTGGACTATGTATGGTTTTCATCCTTGACAGTGGATCGTGAGATGACGTTTGTTGGGGTTTTCCTCACTTATTGCTAGTTGTGGTCTCCCCATGCATTGTTGACTGTGTTATCCCTTACAATATGGATTTTCTGAAGATCGCTGGGATTTTCCCTATGAATCAACATTGAACTATGAATGTTGGCCGTGTCTTTTTCCCCACTTTTCTACCTATGCAATTACTCCAGTGACTACATTGTCGAAACTGTTGTGGGTTCATGTGTGTGTGTGTGTTGACTGATGCTTGGCCACGATTGCATTGAGAAATTGCTGTGGATTCATAGTTGTTGTGGGTTGTTGTTTGCCACAATGGACTGACTGTGTTTTTCCCTATAGAAGCTTGAATAACTGTTTGGCTACTTGCATGCAGTGGTTTTGTCTTCAGACTGCATTGTAGTGGTGAATGAGGGCCTGAGGTGCTTGATCAATCTAGTGGGTTGAGGCCCACACAAACAAAGCTACTAAGCTGGCTTTCTTCTCCACAACCCCTAAAAAGCACTGGAGGGAAGATCAGGGTCTGAGGGACTGCATTGCAGAGAAGGGACTGACTTCCTTGTGTTGGGTGTGTGTGGGTGTTCTAGAATCTAGGTTGGCCCTGGTGTTGGTGTCTGTAGCTCTTAAGTGAGCTCACCAGCTTAGCATTATCCTTTCCCAGCTCCTGGATGGCCTAATAAACCCAACTTTGTTGGCTTGGCTGATCTGTTGTTTTCCTGATAAACCCAACTGTGTTGGCTTGGATGAACTGTTTACCCTTGTGGGTTGTTATCCTTGGCTATGTGTAAGCTTGTTAGTTCCTTATTCCTTGGGGAATCATGCCTGGCTCGGGGGTGGCAACATTACCGAGATATTAAAGAGCACGCAGGCCTATGGTTGGGTGGAACGTTGCAGCGACGTAGCTGGTTGCGAAACAAATTATTAATAAGATAAGTATTCTTGCCTAACTTGTATCTGCAATTATAATTACCAATGATGAACAATGTTATACATGTTAAATGCTGATTTATACATGCATGAGTCTTGATTGATATGTTTTCTTCCGTTGTGTATATGAATGATTATGATTCGTAATATGTTTTATGTTTTAAGTATCATGCTTCAAGATTATATGTATGTACGTATGTTCATTTTCATGGGGCTATATCCCTAGATGATTTGGTGTATAGTAGCATCATCTTCGTCAGTCAGAGGGTCAGGGACATTACACAAATGGCAGCAACAACATTCACTTTCTAGCTGTTGCAGGAGGCAACATCCCTATAATTGTGGTCATGTTCCCAAGAAAAGAGGAACTGAGCAGGTGGATCATTTAATTGCAAAACTGAACCAAATACCTAGGCAAGCTTATATATACTATTGAATGAGCAGGAGTATCACTACCATGCTAAGAGATTAGAACCTTGTGGTTTTGCTGGAAACTGAGAAGTTAGGCACACAAGAGGAATTCGATGAGTGGAAAGCTAGAGTGAATTGCTAAGAGTTTATGTCTGCAAGCGTAACTACTAAGTTACAGAGAGTACTAAATAGGCTTCTACACAACATCTTCATCCCGGTGGTTCAGTGAATAGGCTCAAGGGTCCTAAAGCAAGTGATTTTGGCTACTTTCAGGAGATGGTTGGGAGGAATGGTCTTCTTTGGGTGTTTGTCCACTTCGAGATTTAATAGGTTCTAAGTTGTTCTAGTTATTATCTTTAAATTGATTTTATATCTATATCTCTAGGATTTTATGAATGTTAAATCTTTTCCAAAAACTATTATATGTTTTTGTAAAAGGTAGGAAATTTTTTTTATTCCTATAAATTTATCAGTTCATGAATCATTATTGTTTACACAAAATTCCATAGTATAATCAATAAGCTATCGTGTATTTGTTATTTAGAAGCATTATCATAATTCTGTATATAGTTTCATCTGATAATAAATAGTATACATATATAAATAGTAATTAGCATTAGTGCATCTTTCTATAAGTCACGCAGAAGTAACAAGGATTTTAAATAGAAGATATCATAGTTTAACCTAACAACGAATTGTTTTACAGCTAGGGCTTATCATAACTAAAATCCATAAATTTATCTTCTAGAACAATAGTTCTAGGCTCGAGACCCATAAAAAATAATGTATCTATATGATTATTACCTGTATAAACCTCTCGTAGCCGATGGGCTTGTAGTTTAATAATTACCCAGAATTTATTCCACCTAGTCGAAAGAATTAATATAAACAAAACACTCAATAACATTTTTCTTACAGTCGAAAGGCTTATATTTTATTTTCAAAACATTTTAGGGTTAAATACTTACAACTAATCCAAAGTCGATTCAATCTAATCACAGATACAGTCATAATACCAAATAAAATCTATATAAAATTATAATAGGGTTTTACAGGATAAAACAATTTTTCATATAAATTTACCATCTAAGAATTTATTACAGGGCATGAGTTCGAAGCCCGTAAGGCTAAGAACTTCAAATAATTTACTTAATAACTTACAGTAAAAACCCTTGGTTGAAGCATTTTAAAGGAAACGTCGTAACACTTCCAGAAGCCAACATAGCAACCCTTTAAAAAAAATAGCTTATACGCAGTAATCATATACAACCATTCACTTAACAAATTATACAAAGCAATGCTATTAAAATGATATGAAATTGTAACAACAAATTCAAAGGATTCTTCCAACTAAGCAATTACATAGTAATCTATAAATCCAAGAAATGCCATAATGGGTCGTAAACCTTTTTGAGAAAACACAGTAATTGTATTGCTATAACATTGTTATTACATAAAAAATATAACCAGTTTACAGACTAATACTTCAAAGGTTCAAAAACAACAAAACGAAAATCATAGAGATAATAATTCACTAAAAACTCTACTAAAAGCTACAGTAGGATTTATCCACTTTTTACAATGAAACCTATAAATCCCCACAAACTCCATGGTCTGTAACAAAAAGGGGTTTTCATATTTTAACTACGTATAAAACCCCAATGAAGCCACAGGATTAGAAATAGATTAAATCCCTGCCATTGTAAGCAAAACACTAGAATGTTTACCACATAACGAAGGAGGGGATGAGCAAAGCTTTAAATATCCAACGAAACCAGAACCATGATGGAGACCCCTTTCCATATTTGCACATCGACAAGGATCGTAGGGTCAAGGTGTAGAGTCTTACCAGAGACTTCAGTGTCAACCACCCTCAACCCATGTTTTTCTCCAAGCCAAACATCCCCATCACATTACCTTCCAGAGAAACGATACAAGAATTAGACCTTATCTTCGTAAAGGAATGCATTAGTGTAAAAATGGGAACAAATAAGAACAAAATAAATTTTTTCACCTCAGTTCGAAAATCTCAACAAAGATATTAGCAGGATGAAACCGTGTGTCCATAATCCTTTTCCCAAAGCAACGACGACGTTGACATTTTCTTTCATAGCCACGATTGGAGGGATGAATGTTGGAAGGCCCGAGAGCCTTCGGTTCTCCCTACCATCCCACAAACGCAAATGGTTAACGCCAAAGACAAAAACCCTTGGGTTTAGTAGGTAAGGGTTTAATCCCTATCACAGTTGGAAAGTACCATTTGCATCCCATTAATGTGGGCACTTTAAAAAGTTCACCTACCTCCACGTAGTTTTATTCTCAACCCACACTCTATAGTTTTTAAATCTGATTTCTTTGTCATTTTTTATCACCTTGTAGTCATAGTTGTTAGGTTGTTAGGTTTGGGACTAACCCCTTTTTAGAACACCTGCAAATAATACAAGTTTAAAAGTAGTGCATTAAATTCATAAGCTAAGTAAGACCCTTAAACCTTGAAACCCTAGCTCAATATAGAACTAGTAAGTAAAAGAATGAAAATTCAAAATATGATGACATATATCTTATGGTGAAACAAATTAAGCCCTTAAGGCGTAACCTACGACAAGCAGGCATAACTTATCAAACTTTGAGCAAGTGATTCTAATTAAAGACTCGAAACATGTTTAGTATTTATGAATCATAGATGAAGTTATCTTTTTTTTGAATTGTTCAATAATAGGTTAAGTCCTAGGTTGAAAACAAACTATAAAATTTACTTTATTTTCTTTAAAAGGACATGTAAAACATATTAGGGTTTTTACTGATCTAAATGCTCAGTAACAAAAAAAAATTATTAATGAAATTATGGAGTGGTTACATGTGGTATCGAAGTGAGTTTCCAAACACTAGGCCTGAAGTTGGCTCAAGTCGCATACAAAAACAGGAAAACAAAATACTAACTATGTTTAAAAAAATTGTTTCTATATAGAAATATAAATTTTGTATTTTGCAAGAAATGGAAGGAGTAGAGGCTTCTGCTGAAGATGGATCACATCATAATAATCTAAATAATATATATGTGGAATTAAATAATCAACCATCTGAATTACTCCAAACTTTAAAATCCTTAAAAGATGAATTACAGACTGTTAAGGAAGATAATGAAAGAATTCTAAGAGCGCGGGAAAAATTAAATCAAATATTGCTGAATAAATTACATAATGAAGGAAAGGATAAAATAAAAGAACATGAATCTCAATATGGAACTATATCCTACAAGCTTAAAGGTAAGAAGTTAAGATTCTCTGATAATGAAAGTAATTCCTCTTCAGGAATTAAAGTTAGGTCACATGGAGAGAAACATAAATACTTCAGTTAAAGTAGTGATAGCGACATTCGTCCTGAAAAGAGAAAATATAAACATTACGAATAAACTTAAGGAGAGTTTAAGAAGATAAAAACCCCTATGTTTAATGGTGAGCTGGAAAAAGGTGAAGAAATCGAGGTTTGGCTGTCAGGTATGAAAAGTATTTTCAAATTTATAATTACTCAGATAGGTTGAAAGCTAGAATGGTTATCTATAACTTAACTGGAAAAGCTGATATATGATGGAAGGATATAAAAAGAGTGAAAAACATTAAAGAAAAGTATGTAACTTGGAGGACTTTCAAGAAGTACTTTAAAAGAAAATTTTTATCTGAACAGTATTACAAAGAAAGAGCTAAGGAATTTTACGATCTTAATCTAGGTTCAATGTCAATGAAGGAACTAAGTAGTAATTTTTTAAGTTTATTACGATACGTACCTTATATTATCAATGAAAAGCTTAAGATACAAAGGTTTTTTGGGTTGTTTACCTCTTAGATTCAAGGACATAATTGCATATGACAATCCAAAAACCCTTGAGAAGGCACTAGGGAAAGATAATTTATGTTATGAACAAAGCAAAAATAAAAAAGAAGGCATACATAACTAAAAGAGTAAAAGAACAAATAATTTTGAACAAAGAAGAAAAGGCTTTAAGTCCAACAGAAATTTCAAACAGAAATAATTCCCAAAACTATTCTAAGAATAATTATCAAGGAATAGATTTTAAAAGTAATACACAACAAAATTTTACAACAACAAAGTACATATATCTACCTAATAATCATGGTAAAAATAATGAACAAAGAGAACCTATAAAATGATGGGAATGTCAGGGACCTCATTATGCAAAGGATTGTCGAAACAGAAAGAGGAATTTCAACAATTTTCACACAATTCAGGAAGAAGCAATTGTTGGTGACGTAGAAAATGAGATGCCCAAAATTAATGCAGCCTTGGAGAATCAACAGGCTGATCACCAAACATCCATGGTTGAAATAGAAGGTATGATACAAACAAACATATTTCTATTTTGATAGACACAGGTGCTAGTTTAAGCTATGTGTCACCTAGTATAGCACAAAGTTGTAACTTGCATTTGAAAAGGTTTGAAAAATCTTAGTTGGTTCAGTTAGCGATAGGAATCAAAAGAAAGGTAGTTAGTTGTGTTGAAAATTGGGAAATGTTTATAGGTCAATTCAAAACTCAAGTGAAATTAAATGTATTACCGCTAGGGTCATATGATGTTCTAATAGGTATGGATTGGCTGGAAAAAAACAGAGTAGTTTTAAATTGTTTTTAGAAAACATTTACATGCTTAGATGGAAAAGGAGAAACAGTTATAGTAAAAGGAATACCTAGAAAAGTTTATATTAGAAATATTTTGTCTTTGCAAATGAAAAAGTATCTACATAATGGTTGTAAAGTCTTTGTTTTTCATGTAATGAATGGTGAACACTTGAATAAAGAAGATAAGGTAAAATTCAATGACATACCAATCTTAAAAAAAAAATTAGATGTATTCCCGGAAGAGATTATAGGGTTACCTCTAGAAAGAGAATTGGATTTTACTATTGAATTAGTACCGAGAGATGTACCCAATTCAAAGTCTCTTTACAGGATGAACATCCTCGAACAATGAATTAAAACTCCTACTACAAGAGTTAATAAAAAAGAATTACATAAGACCAAGTGTATCCCCTTGGGGAGCACCTGTCTTATTTGTTAAAAAGAAAGACATTACCTTACGTTTATGTATAGATTACCGTCAATTAAACAAGATGACAATTAAAAATAGATATCCATTGCCCCGCATAGATGATCTGTTCGATCAAATACGCGGAGTAGAAATATTCTCAAAAATAGACTTGAGATCTAGATATCATCAAGTCATACCTAAAGATGAATATATTTTTAAAACTGCATTCAAAACCCGTTACGGGAATTATGAGTTTGTAGTTATGTCATTTGGGCTAACGAATGCTCCAACATCTTTTATGTCTTTAATGAACAATGTCTTAAGTAAATATTTGGATAAATTCGTAGTTGTCTTCATAGATGACATACTAATTTATTAAAAAACAAAAGAATAACATGATGAACATTTACAGATAATATTACAATTTCTAAGAGAACACAAACTATATGTTAAATTCAATAAATGTGAATTCTTTCAGGATAAAATACAATATCTAGGCCATGTGATATCCAAGGAAGGGATATCAGTGGATCCTGATAAGAAAACAACAATAATGGAAAGGCATGTTCCTAAGGACGTATCAGATGTATAACCGTTCATGGGGATTACAGGTTATTACAAAAATTTATAGAAGGATTCTCGAAGATCATGAATCACATAATATCCTTACAGAAAAAGGGAAAAAGATTTGTATGAGATTTAAAATTTGAAGAAAGATTTATTAAGTTAAAATAATTATTAACCACTGCACCTATCTTAAAAATAGCCAATCAAATAAGGACTTATTTGAATTTTTGTATGCATGGATGCATGTAACGAGGGACAAGGTGGAGTATCGATGCAAGAAGCAAGGATAATTTTAGGGGCGAATTTTATCCCAATGGGCTATTTTTTCATGTTTTTCTCCAAAAAAAGATTCGCCATTTTTCATTTTTTGAAGCCCTATTTCGCCCAATTTTGATGGGGTAAAATATTTTCACCCTAAAAATCACCAAATTACTATATAAACGATATAAAATCCTTGGAAATTAAAATATTTTTTGAAAAATATGACTAAACATTTTATAGTTGACATTTTAAGAATTGGTAAGATTCACCAACATTTATACACTTTTAATTAAGCGTGGTTCCTTAAAATCATCCCTAGCAAGAAGGTCATGTAATAGCATATGAGTCAAGAAAGTAAAAAATACATGAAAAGAATTATGCTACCTACGATTTAGAGTTGGTTGTTATAAGACATGCTTTAAAAATGTGGTGTCATCATCTAATCGGTAGAAGATTTTTATTAATGTTTGATAACAGAAGTTTGAAATATTTGTTTGATCAACAAAATCTAAGCGCAAGGAAAGCAAGATGGCTAGCTTCCCTTTGCAAATTTGATTTCGATATTAAACATATAAAAGGAAAAGAGAATAAGGTGGTTGATTCCTTAAGCATAAATGCAAATCTGAATTTTATAGTTGTTGTTAGCAGTTATAAAACATAATTGGATGATACGTTCGAAGATGGAGTAAAAATGGATAAGGATTATCAAAATTTAAGAGAAAAAGTTACAAAAAATGAATCTGAAAATATAAAAACAGATTTCAGTTTGAATGAAAAAGGTTTAATGATGTATAAAAATAGATTATGTGTACCTACTATACCAGAAATTAAATTGTTGATCTTAAATGAAGTTCATAAGAGTACTTACTCATGACATCCTGGCTACCAAAAGATGATAACAATGTTAAGAAAAGATTATTTCTGGCCCAATATGAAAAATGAAGTGGTTGAATATATAGCTAGGTGTATAGAACAACAGCAAGTTAAAGCTGAGCATCGACACCCAACAGTTCTTTTGCAATCATTACCAATCCTAGATTGGAAATGGGAAATTATCAGCCATGATTTCATAACTGGACTTCCTAAAAATCAAAAGCAAAATGATTATGTAATGGTAGTGGTAGATAAACTTAGCAAAGCATCGCATTTTATACATGTTAAAACTACTTATAAGGTTGCTAATATTGCTAATATTTTTATGAAGGAAATATTTTGTTTGCATGGAATTCCTAAAATGATAATTTCTGATAGGGATCCTAAGTTTAATGGTAATTTTTGAAAGTCATTGTTTAAATGATTGGACACTAAGTTAAATGTTAGTACCGCTTATCATCCACAAACAGACGGAAAAATAGAAAGAGTAAATCAAGTTTTAGAAGATATGTTACGGAGGTTTGTTAAAGATCATCCAAAGAAATGGGAAGAATATCTGCACTTAGTTGACTTTTCTTATAACAATCATTATCAAGCTTTAGCTAAACTTAGTCCTTTTGAAATACTATATGGTAAGAAATGTAATACTCCCATTTCATGGAGTAATCCGGTTGACAGATTAATGTTAGGACCTAACTTGTTAAAAGAAATGGAACTAACAGTGAAACAGGTACAAAGCAATTTGAAAATTTCACAGGACAGACAAAAGAGTCATGCAGAACTTAAAGGAACTCAGAAAGAATTATAAGTAGGTGAGCATGTTTTTGTCAAGGTAAAATCTAGGAAAAGCTCATTTAAGTTGGGGAGTTGTGCTAAATTAGCACCCAGGTATTGTGGACCATTCGAGATATTGTCAAGAGTTGTACCAGTGGCTTATCAATTAGTTTTCCACCTAATCTCAAAATACATAAAACATTTCATATTTCTATATTGAAAAAGTATGTGCATGATGTTACTTATGTAATCGATTGGAATGTTATTCAGGTAGAACTAGAAGGATATTTTTAGGTGGAACCAGATTGTATCCTCAACAAGAGAGAAAATTTTTTCTGGAATCAAACCATTGGACAAGTAAAGGTGCAATGGAAGCACCTTATTCCAGATGAAACAACCTGGAAATTGGAGAGTTGTATGTGGGAGGCATATCCAATTTTGTTCCAAGAAGACTCAGATGATACTTAAGCAATAACGAGGACGATGTTGAACTTAAGAGGGGGTGTTTGTAACCCACCTAGGACTAAAAATATTTTATTTTTGAGAATATATTACTTTAAAATTTATTGTAAATTTTGTGTTTTTGACCAAGGATGATCAAAGATGACTGTAATTGAATTATTTTATTATTTAATAGTTAAAAGAAGAGACACCTATCCAAAGAAGACTGTTAAAGAGTGTCCACTGACCCACTAGGAGGAATGATCTGTTGTAAAAGGCCAAAACAAAAAATGGCAGCAACAACATTCACTTTCTAGCTGTTGCAGGAGGCAACCTCCCTATAATTGTGGTCATGTTCTCAATCAAAGAGGAACTGAGCAGGTGGATCATTTAATTGCAAAACTAGCCCAAAGACCTAGGCAAGATTATATATACCATCAAATGAGAAGGAGGCTCACTACCATGCTAAGAGATTAGAACCTTGTGGTTTTGTTGGAAACTGAAAATTTAGGCACACAAGAGGAAGTTGATGACGAGAAAGCTAGAGTGAATTGCAAACATTTTATGTCTACAAGTCTAACTGCTAAGTTACAGAGAGTACTAAATAGGATTCTACACAACATCTTCATCCTGGTGGTTCAATGAACAAGCTTGGGGGTCCTAAAGCAAGTGATCTTGGATGCTTTCAAGAGATAGTTGGGAAGAATGGTCTTCTTTGGCTGTTTGTCCACTTCGACAGTTAACAAGTTCTAAGTTGTTCTGGTTATTATCTTTAAATTTATTTTATATCTATATCTGTAGGTTTTTATGAATGTTAAAGCTTTTCCAAAAAATATTATCTGTTTCTGTAATAAGTAGGAAAATATTTTTATTCCTATAAATTTATCAGTTCATGAATACTAGTGTTTACACAAAATTCCATAGTAGAATCAGTAAGGTATCATATATTTCTTATTTAGAAACAGTATCATAATTATGTATATAGTTTCATATGATAATAAATAGCATACATAGATAAACAGTAATTAGCATTACTGCATCTTTCTATAAGTCATGCAAAAGTGACAAGGATTTTAAATAGAAGCTATCATAGTTTAACCTAACAATGAATTCTTTTACATCTAGGGCTTATCATAACTAAACCCCATCAAATTATCTACCAGAATAATAAATCTAGGTTTGAGACCCATAAAAAAGAATGTATCTATATAATTATTACATGTATAAACCTCTCATGGGCGATGGTATTGTAGTTTAATAATTACCCAGCATTTAATCCATGTATCTGAAAGGATTAATATAAACAAAATACTCAATAACATTTTTCTTACAACATATAGGCTTATATTTTATTGTCAAAACATTTTAGGGTTAAAGACTTACAACTAACACAGAATTTAATTCAATGTAATCACAGATACAATCATAATACCAATTGAAACTCTGTATAAAATTATAAAATTTTATAGTATAAAACAATTTTCATATAAATTTACCATCTAAGAATTTATTACAGGGCACAAGTTCGAAGCCTATAAGGCTAATAATCTCGAATACTTTACTTAATAACTTACAGTAAAATCTATCAGCTCAAGCATTTTAAAGAAAACAACGTAACACTTCTAGAAGCCAGCATAACAACCCTTTAAAAAAACAGCTTATACGCAGTAATCATATAAAATCAATTCACTTAACAAATTACACAGAGAAATGCTATTAAAACAATATGACATTGTAACAACAAATTCAAAGGATTCTACCAACTAAGCAATTACACAGTAATCTATAAATCCAAGAAATGCCATAATGGGCCATAAACATTTCTGAGAAAATGCAACGAATGTATTAGTATAACATTTCTATTACATAAACAATATAACCAGTTTATAGAGTAATACTTCGAAGGTTAAAAAAAAACAAAATGAAAATCGCAGAGATAATAATTCCTTTAAAACTCTGCTAAAAGCCACAGTAGGAGTTTTCCACTTTTTACAATGAAACCTATAAATCCCCATAGACTCCACAGTCTACAACAAAAAGGGGTTTTCATATTTTAACTACATATTAAATCCCAACAGAGCCACAGGATTAGAAATAGATTAAATCCCAACAGAGCCACAAGATTAGAATAGATTAAATCCCTGCCATTGTAGGAAAACAATAGAATGTTTACCACATAATGAAGGAGGGGCTGAGCAAAGCTTTAAATCTACAATGAAACCAGAACCATGATGGAGACCCATTTCCCTATTTGCACATCATCGAAGGATCGTAGGGTCAAGGATTTTGGGTCTTACTGGAGCCTTCAATGGCGTCCATCCTCAACCCACATTTTCCTCCAAGCGAAACAACCCCATCATATCAGCTTCCACACAAACAATACCGAGGATTAGAACTTATCTTAGTAAATGATTGCTTTACTATAAACATGGGAACAAATAAGAAAAATAGAAAAGTATTTAGCTTAGTTTGAAAATCTCAACAAATATATTAGTGGCGGGATGAAACCATGTCTCCACAAGCCTTTTCCCAAAGTAATGATGACTTTGACATTTTCTTTCACAGTCATGATTGGAGGGATGAACGATGGAAGGGCCGAGAGCCTTCGATTCTCCCTACCAGCCCACAAAAAGAAATGGTTAATTCCAAAGATAAAAACCATTGGGTTTAGTACGTTAGGTTTTAATCCCTATCACAACTGGAATGTACCATTTGCAGCCCATTCACGTGGGCACTTTAAAAAGTTCACCTACCTCCACATAGTTTGATTCTCAACCCACACTATATAGTTTTTAAATCTAATTTATTTGTCCTTGTTTATCACCTTGTGTTCGTAGTTTTTAGGTTTTTCCATGTCCCAAATTTTGCATTGGGTCACAATGTCCTAATCACATTTTCCATATTTATTAAAGTTTGTCAAATTGATGCTAAGGGTCAAATAATTGCCAAGGAGGAAAATTACTAGTTTCCCAGGTTAGGGGTGGAAGCTTTGGGATTTGGAAGAAGGGGGACAATGAATGATGTTTGAACATTAGAATGGAATAAATCTTTAATAAATAAGATAAATACAAGAGAAAATTGAAGTGGCAATGGAGCATGGAGACAATGGGGCCCACACAAGCTAGAATTTATGTGCCACATGGCATCCTCCTCTCACAATTTTGAATCCATGGGAATAATAAAGGTTCTTGGATGAGTTAGAAGGATAATACACTTTGACATATGCATTTAGGTCGAATTGGAGTGGAAGAGTAACCCCCATGGAAGAGGAAGAGACATTTTGGAGCTAGTGAGACACTTGGACTAGATTCCTTAACTCTATGACAACAATGATGAAGATACTATAAATATATGAAACAAATCAGATATGAAGGCTGACATATGACATATTTGACATGTCAGGTTGAAATAGAGCATCCAATAGGTCTCTGATGTGAGTTGGGGAAGCTCAATGGGTTCCTACTCAAATTGGGGGAAGATGGAAGGCTATGAAAGGGACGACACATGGCAAATATTGAGCCCACACCCAAATTCGAATTGGCTTGAGTTTGTGGATGGATTGGTAATATTATAAGGATAAGGATGTTTATAAAATACAGGAATCAACCAAGAGAATAGCTTTTGATAATTTGTGAATTGTGAGAGTTAGTGGATGACTAGTTCTCTTGCCTTAGCCAATTTCGAGGGTGAAAGATTCCCATCCAAGTTGGTTTTTGGAGAGGCCACTCAATTATTTCATGGAACTTTAATAGATTATTATTTTCAGGTGTAATATATAGGGAAGCTTGTGGATTATTTTATTGCATCACTTTCTCTCAAGCATTTCCAGTTTTTATGGCATATTCTTGCTCATGGAGGGATTGTGCTTTGGATGAGATATTGATGTCTTTGGGGAAGCTTCTAATGCTCAATTATTTTATGTTATTATTTAAATTATATGTAATTAAATTTTATAATACTCTCAGGTTGAAATTCCAAAATATTTCATGTAAAAATGTTAAACAATGAAGAAAAAGTGTCATTTCCCCACTATCTGGTTGTGCACCATTGTAATGATAATGATTTCGAATTTGTAGAGATGTTGACTGTACATTACTGATTCTAATAATATAAATATTCTATTTTATTCATTCTCATAAATTATCAGGTTGAAATATCAAATGGTTGTAAGGAAAAATGACTTTTAATGAGCAAACAATGACCATTTCCACTCTATTTTGATATATGTCATGGTAATGATTCTTATTTCGAATAGAGGAATGAATATCTGATAAATTTAATGTCATTAATTTTTATTTCAATTCTCATATTCAGTACTTAATCATTGGAATCCATTTTACTCATTTTTATTGCATTGGGAGAAGATTTGGTGCCTTTTCCCCAAGGGTCAAAATTGTGATTTGGGAGCTATTTTGGAAAGAGTCATAACAGAATGTATAAACTAAAACATGATGCATATGAGAATTTATAATTTTCCCTTACACATCCCCTGCCTCTGTTCAAAAATTCAAGTGACTTTGGGACCATTTGAGAAGCCATTTCTGGCAATTACCTAGGGGGAATTGGAGCCCCGATTTGTTAGTAAAGACTCCTACTTTGAACAGAACATTAAACAAGTTTGAAAGAGTAAATGGGGGGTCATAAAAAATCCCTAAACATAATATTTAATTTATAATATCATTCATGTACCTTATGAGTAATTTTGGGAACATTTGGGTCAATCTGGAGGTCTAGACATCAAAGCTAGTTAAGGTTGAAATTGGGGAAAAAGTGAAAAAATTGGTCATTTAATAAAATTTTAAAAAGGGACATTACAGTGGTATCACATCATGATCTTGGCATATAATGTGGTCTAATATTTATGAGAAAAATAATTTAGGGACCACCATTATATATTGAAACCAAAAAGTGCTTTTGTTGAAGAGGAAACTATGACGAAGGATGAAAAAGAAACCTCATATGATGGTCAGGAGCTTATAAAAATTATGGAACCTATATTTGAAGACATGAACAAGAGTATTATGAAAGGATTCAAATTTTTTACTATCCAGAGTTGGAAAAAATATATTGATTTTAAGAAAACCAAGGAGAAAAATGCATCAAATTGCTTGAAGGAGCAAAAGGAGGAGACCCATGAACCACCTAGTTCTAAAATAGGTGAAGTAGAAGAAGTAGTACATGAAGAGGATCAAAATTCAGTCCCAAGTGACTGAAAAATATGAAGAGACATCACATGAGTATGAATATGTTTCTATTGAAAATACTGAAGATAATTTCAAGACACATTCTACCTTGGAAATGAAACAAAGAGAAGCTAGTGATTGATGCTTGAACTATGAAGGAGTACCTACTGATGGGTGCTCACACCTCTATGTTGGTGACATAGAGATCATATTTCAAAATGTATATGTAAGAAAAATTTCTAGTAAACATGAAAATGAATACCTTGTAGAAGTTGAAGAAGAAACAAGAACAACTTCTCCATCACCACTTGAGCTTCATGAAGTTGGTCCAAGCAAGAAGGAAGAAGATGAGGAGGTTCATTTGCAAGAGCATAATTTTCTTGGAGGGTCCTTAAATATGAATGAAAATAAGATCCAATAGGCCCTTAGAATACAACATGACACTAAAGAATTGGTGTCAAATTATTGTTTGAAAATTTCATTTTTGGTGGATCCATCTTCCCTTGAAGACATGGAGAAGATTCAAAGAGCAATGTGCAACATTGAAGGTAATTCCATGTATTTGATTTTTGATCGATAAAATTTGGTTGAGCTTAATGAATTGTTACATGATGCATACTTGAAGAATAATGAGGATAATCATAAGCTCACAAACCAAAATAATCAACTTCTTGAAAAGTTGCAAGACACTTGTTTTTCCTCCTATGTTTCAGATTGTCAAATGGTAGATTGTTTGGAGGATTCTCATGACATGGTGGATCATGAGAAATGTGGAAATTTTAATGTGATTGATGTGTTTGAATATGAACTTGAAGAGATCCAAACTCTTGATGTGGTGGAAAACTAAATTGAATTGTCTCTTGATGAAGGTTATGCAATTTTTAAAGAAAAGCATGATTCCTCTACATTGGAACCAATCTCTGACAAAGGTTTCACACTTTTGAAGGAGCTGCATGATTCTACCCATATGTATCCTTCCCATGATGAAACTTCTGCACTTTTTGATCATTTGGGTGATTTAGTTCATTCTCCTACATCATACGATTCCATGTTTTGCATCATTAGTCTCAATGAAGTATGGGTGAAAGGGTTCTTTTGTATGGTTGCACATGAGGAGTATGGAACTCCTAGATTTATGTTTTATGATGGCATTGTTGGAGCACACTCTTATTCACATTTGCATCAGCATCCTTTGTTACTTTATGATGATGCACATATACATGGATGGACCTATGATATGCATTTGAGTCACTTGAAGACACATGTTTTTTCTTGCTCAACAGTTGGTTCATTTGATGTTGGAGGAACTTCATCCAACACTAGGGTGAATAGATTTATGATTGGAGAACATTTTTGTTGCCAGCCACATACTTTGTTATATATTTATGATTCTCTCAACAGTTGGTTCATTTGATGTTGGAGGAACTTCATCCAACACTAGGGTGAATAGATTTATGATTGGAGAACATTTTTGTTGCCAGCCACATACTTTGTTATATATTTATGATTCTCTCATTCATGGATGTATGGGTGAGACTTCTTTGAGTCATTTGAAGTCTCCTTGTTTATCTTGCTCATTATTTGGTTTATATTTTAGTGGAGATTCTTCATTCACTTCTTGGATGAAAGAATACATCGCTGAATATTTTGATGGATATCACATCCTTTTCAAGCACAATTATATGACATGGGATCCTCACCTATGTCATTGCAGCATATTTGATTGGTCACTTGAAGCTTGTATGCACTTGGAAAATGGTGTTATACTTACTTGGAAAATGAATACAAAAAAATGGGATCCCAGAATTCTCTTTCCTAATGGTATGGGTTGGAGAGCACTCTTAATTGTTGAAGTGCAATACAAGCAATGGGACCCTGGGATATTTTTTGTCCAAATGATTTCAATTTTTTTTGGAAAGAAGTAGTAGGGGAGATTAATTCCCCACTTAATAAAGTGATTTTCATCACAGTAGTGCAGCAGAAAGCATAGTGGTTCCACTCTCAAATCTTCATGGAATCTAAAAGACTCAAAGTTGGGAAACTCAGTGGCAACTTCAAAGAATCATACAGGAAGCAGGTTCTTCAACATCCATGTTTGAAATTGCTAGAGGACAAGCAATATTGGGAAGGGAGGATTTTTCATGTCCCAAATTTTGTGTTGGGTCACAATGGCCTAATCACATTTTCCATATTTATTAGATTTTGTCAAATTGATGCTAAGGTTCAAATAATTGCCAAAGAAGAAAATCACTAATTTCCTAGGTTAGGGGTGGAAGCTTTGGGATTTGGAATAAGGGGGGAAATGAATGATGTTTGAACATTAGAATGGAATAAATATTTAATAAGGAAGATCAATAAATAAATACAAGAGAAATTTTAAGTGGAAATGGAGCATGGAGACACATGGAGACTATGGGGCCCACACAAGCTAGAATTTATGTGCCACATGGCATCCTCCTCTTTTAATTTCGAATCCATGGGAAGCATAAAGGTTATTGGATGAGTTAGAAGGCTAATACACTTGGCCATATGCATTTAGGTATAATTGGATTGGAAGAGAAACTCCAATGGAAGAGGAAGAGACATTTTGGAGCTAGTGAGACACTTGGACTAGATTCCCTAGCTCTATGACAACAATGATGGAGATACTATGACACCTATGACGCAAATCAGATATGAAGGATGAAATATGAAATATCTGAAATGTCAGGTATAAATAGAGCATCCAATAGGTATCTCATGTTATTTAGGGAATCTCAATGGGTTCCTACTCAAATTGGGGGAAGATGGAAGGCTAGGAAAGGGAGGACACATGGCAAATCTTGAGCCCACACCCAAATTCTAAATGGATTGAGTTTGTGGATGGATTGGTAGCCTTAGAAGGATAATTATGTTTATAAAATATAGGAATAAACCAAGATAATAGATTTTGATCATTTGAGAAATTATCATTTATGAATTGTGAGAGCTAGTGGATGACTAGTTTCCATTCCTTAGCCAATTTCGAGAGTGAAAGATTCCCATACAAGTTGGTGTTTGGAGAGGAAACTCAAATATTTCATGGATATTTAATGGAGTCTTATTTTTACATTTAATCTATAAGCAGCTTGTGAATTATTCTATTACAACACTTTCTCTCAACCATTTCCAATTTTTATGGCATATTCTTGCTCATAGAGGGATTGCGCTTTGGGTGAGCTATTGATATCATTGGGTAAGATTATAATGCTCCATTACTTTATGTTATGATGTAAATTCTATATATTTAATTTTTATAATACTCTCAGGTTGAAATACCAAAATATTTCATGTGAAATTGTTAATCAATGAAGAAATAATGCCATTTCCCCACTATCTTGTTGTGCACCATTGTAATCCTAATGATTTTGAATTGGGAGAGATTTTCATTGTCCATTACTGATTATAATAAGCTCAATATTCTCTTTTATTCATTCCCATAAAGTATCATGTTGAAATATCAAATGGTTGTAAGGAAAAATGACTTTTAATGAGAAAACAATGACCATTTCCACTATATTTTGATATATGCCATGGTAATTCTTCTTATTTCGAATGGAGGAATGTCTATCTGATAAATTTATAATGAATGGACTGTAATTAATTTGTATTTCAAGTCTTGTTTTCATTATTAAGCATTGGAAGCCAATTTACTCATTTTTATTGCATTGGGAGAAGATTTGGTGCCTTTTCCCCAAGGGTCGAAATTGTGATTTGGTAGCTGTTTTGGAAAGAGTCATAACAGCCTGTATAAACTGAACCATGATGCATATGAGACTTTGAAATTTTCCCTTACACATCCCCTGCCTCTATTCATAAATTTGAGTGACTTTGAGACCATTTGAGAAGCCATTTCCGACAATTATTTAAGAGGAATTGGAGCCCCAATTTGCTAGTAAAGACTCCTACTTTGAACATAACATTATAAAAGTTTGCAGGAGTAATTGGGGGGTCATAAAACATCCTTGGACATCATATTTAAGTTATAATATTAGTGATGTACCTTTTGAGAAAATTTTGGAGCATTTGGGTCAATCTGGAGGCCTAGATATCAAAACTAATTAAGGTTGAAATTGGGGAAAAAGTGAAAAAATTGGTCATTTAATAAAATTTCAAAAAGGGACATTACAGGTTGCTAGGTTTGGAACTAACCCATTTTTAGAACACCTGCAAATAATACGAGTTTAAAAATAGTGCATTAACTTAATAAGCTAAGTAAGACCCTTAAACCTTGAAACTCTATCTCAATATAGAAGTAGTAAGTAAAAGAATGAAAATTCAAAAGATGACAATATCTATCTTATGGTGAAACAAATTAAGCCCCTAAGGCATAACCTACGACAAGATGGCATAACTTATCAAACTTTGAGCAAGTGATTCTAATTAAAGATTCGAAACATGTTTAGTGTTATGAATCACAGATGAAGTTGTCTTCTTTTTTTTGAATTGTTCAGTAATAAGTTAAGTCCTAGTTTAAAAACGAACTATAGAATTTACTTTATTTTCTTTAAAAAGATATGTAAAACCAGATTAGGGTTTTTACCCGATCTAAACGCTTAGTAGCAATTACTTTTTTATTGATGAAATTATGGAGTGGTTACACTTATTCTTTCTAAAAAACATAACACAAACCTAGATCATGCTTAATTTTCTTCTAAAGATTATCCTAGGTGGGAACCTGATCCGTCAGTGCAATCCACTTGATTTTTTTGTTATTTTTGGAGCTCAAAGTTGCAAAATCGTATACCACCACCATGGTTCTCTATATTCTAAAACAACAACAGCTTCTAATCTAAATGGATATCCATGGCCACCCACATATTCCACTAACTCAAAACAATTGTCCATTTTGACAGTTTCCTAGTTATTTTTCTAAGATGTTTTGGGTCCTAAACTTCTGGGGTCGTTTTGAGACCCTAAACAACGTTTTTTGGAGATTGAATGGGCCAAATGGTTATCATCTTCATGCATTTGGTCCTATTATAAAGATGCAAACCTCTAATAATTCCAATTGGCTATCAAGCACCAAATTGGAGATCATATGCAGATGTTATGACCCCGGGAAGATGATTGTTTAACTAACGACCTTAGGGATCCAAAATTTATGATGGTTCATATTCTAGGGTTATGCTTGGACCTTTAGGGTTCTATCCCTCATAATTGTTATAAATAGGCCCCTTTAGCCTCATTTTATATTCATTTTGGCATGGATAAGTGTAGCAACCACATCTCTTCTTAGAGATAGCTACCACCATTCTCGATGTTGTATTTATAGTTTGTTCTATTTCTTCCTTATAATAGAATAGGTGTTTATTGTATCTATGTTTTCCTTACAATATGTGTATTTTTATGATTCTATATTTGTTCTTTTATTTCCTTCTCACATAAATTTGGACTAGTGGTATCAGAGTAATCTGCTCTTCGATTGTTTCTCTGTGCATGTCCCCGATGAGGTCAAAGTATAGAGAGTTCGATCTTGAACTAGTTTCACTTGGATAATATCACTCTCCCTGCCCCAAATGACCTCCCATGGAAGAAGAAAAGAGAGACGACAGAGCATGATATCCTATTAAGTCATTTCTCAAGGAATCCCTCGCGCAACAGAGGAACGAGATAATAGATAATTTTTCCCAGATCCTTCGACCAATGTTAGCATTGGTAGATGTACCTTCAACAAGTAGTCATTTCAGAGATGAAACTCCCTTCAAGGTACAAGTTAACTTTGATATTCCTTTATTTTAAGGCCATATTGGTGTTGATTCCCTAGATAAGTGGTTGCATGTTCTAGACAGGTAAAAGATCATGTTTGTGCTCCTTAAATTTGTCCCCCATGTCAAAATTTGGTGGGATACTTATTGTGAGAAACACTCATGAGACGAGTCTAGAATTTTTGAGGCCAATCCCACTTGGCCTCTTTCATAGATGTCGTCAATAAATAGTATTATCCTATGGGAAACTATGATGACCAGTACACAGAATGGACCATTTTTCATCAAGAGAGGGACCAGACGATGTTCGAGTACACTAACAACTTTCATATCTTGTGTATAAATATGGGCACCAATGAATTCGAGCGACACCTGGTAATGAAATATCGCAGTGGGATACATTTGTACCATTAGAGGAAATTTGGGGTCTAAAATGGGCCTTATAAGAAAATGTGCCAAAATAAGTTTTTGTGAGTTGGAATTCAAGAACCAATAGAATTTAAATAAAATAAGTCAACCATAAGTCATCACGTTTTTTCAGGTATTTCTTATTTTTGGGGTAGCGGGGTCCGTCAAAAGTATGCAGTGTGGGTACTCGTTGGATGCAGAATCAAATTCTGCATCCAATGAGCTCTCCCGATCGAAATTTGAGTAAAAACACAAGGAGATATGTCGAAATAGGAACACAAAAAGTAGTTTTCTTCTTTCTTCCTGTAAAATTAATCAATATTATTTTATTATTTTAACTATTATTTTATTATTTTCCTTAGGAGGCCCATTTTAGACCCCAAAATTCCTCTAATGATACAAACAAATATTGACTTCCTAGACATCTCTTCATTGGGAGATGCCTATCCATATGCTATCAAAATCGAGGAGAAATTTTGGCAAAAGAACAAGCAAGACTTTGGACCTACGAATCCACCATATAAGCAAGGCAAGGGTAACCCTAGACCGTAGAACACAGGACAAGGAAAGGATAACGAGTCCTCGCTACAAGCAAATAAGGGTAATAGAAAGACAAAGGACACCAAGAAGTGGTGCGAATTCCACAAAATCTCCTGCAATAATAGTGATGAATGAAACTCAAAGCAGTCTTTGGTGGTCAATATAAAAGATTTAGAATCAGATCCTGATTTTGATTCAGGACCCAATGTCACAGTCATAGACCATGGGAAGCAAATCATTGATGTAGAACTGTGTGTCACTATTTCTACCACACATATTCAAACAGAGGATCCTTAAGAGTCAGAGGCTGAGGAACATCTCTTCCACTCACATATGTGGGTGAAGGGAATCCCCTTACATTATTTTGTTGACTGCAACAACCAAAAGAACCTAATCTAAGCAGAAGTTATCAAGATATTGGAGCTTCTGATAACACCACACCCGCAACCCTACAACATTGGTTGGATAATCCAAGGATGAGGTATATGCATTATTCAGCAATGGCATTTACCATATGTAATCAATCCTTTCAAAGACGAGATAATATGTGATGTGGCACCACTTGAAGTCTGATATGGCCTCTAAAGGAGACAATGATCATAGATACCTCCATAACCTCTGCCCAGGGTCCCTCTGCTCAAAAGAAGAAAAAAGAATAAAAATTTAGTGTCCCATCATCCATTCGAATACCTCTACAGTGAAAGGCCATGAATTCAAGGTGCTCATCTAGAAATAAATCATGAAGACTAGTTCAAACAAAGGATAAGGAGGAAACTAGAATTGTTCAATAGCTCCAGTGAAACCATAAACAACAATCACAACCATCAAAATATGTCAAAGAAACACAACATCTTCACTCCAACAAATGTATCACCAGGAGATCAACTCACCACACCGTTCGAGATATGCCACAGGATTTGGTGCAATGGAGACCATTGTTTCTTAAGGGGGGAGTACTAATCCAGATTGAGAAAGGGGAAGGATTGATATAAATGGAGATATGCGGCCACCCACCTATTCCACTAGCTAAAAACAATTGTCCATTTTGGCAATTTCTTAATTATTTTTCTATGGTTTTTTTGGGTCTTAAACTTTTGGGGCTATTTTGAGGTCCTAACTGACATTTTTAGCGATTCAGAGGTACAATTGGTAAACATCAACATGCATTTTACCTTGATTGAAATATTAAAACTCATATAGGCCTTTATAACAAGATATCGAGTGCCCAAATCAAAGATCGTATGCAAAAGTTATGACCCCGGGAAGTTGATTGTTCAACTAAACACCTTGGGGCCACAAACTTTATGACGATTCATCATCTAGGGTTATGTTTTGGAACTTTAGGGTTCTCTCCCTCATGCTTATTATGAATAGACCCATTTGGCCTCATTTTGTATTTAGGTTGGCATGGATGAGCGTAGTAGCCACATCTCTTCTCACAGATAGTTACCACCATTCTAACTGTTGTATTTACAGTCTGTTTTATTTCAACCATTTAATAGAATATGTGTTTACTATATCTTTGTTTTCCTTACAATATATCTGTGTTTATGATTCTATATTTTTTCTTTCATTTTGTGCTCACATAACTCCGTATCAGTGGTATCAAAGCAATTTTCTCTTTGATTGTTTCTCGATGCATGTCCCTAGTGAGGTCAGGGTATAAAGAGTTTGGTATCGAACTAGTTTCACTTATGGAAGATCACTCACATTGACCCAAATGGACTCCCACGAAGGAAGAAAAGAGAGACGACGGATCAATATATTCTATCAAGTCGTTGCTGAACTACTCTCTTGTGTGACGGAGGAACTATATGATGGTTAATTTTGCCCAGAGCCTTCATTAAATGACGGCATTGACAGATGCACCTTCAACAAACAGTTTTTTCAGAGATGCAACTCACTTCAAGGAATAATTTAAATTTTATATTCCTTTATTTTAATTCCATATCCTTACACTATGTTCCGAACCATTTCATATACATTTTATGAGTCAAAGTTAATTTATTATTATCATTTCCCTTAAGTAAATATCACTGAACATATGCATCTGAATATGAAGCTTTATATCTCTGTTGCAAAAATTATAACCACACCTAATAACATTCTATGAAGTCTAATATCAGTCCCCATACTCTATTTGATAATTTGGGAGGGCCACATATGAGTTGGAGAGCCATTTCTACTCACACCTTAGGGGGAATTTCACCACAATTTACTAACAAGTTTGCCAATTATTTCCAATGACCCCAAATCGAGTTGAATATGTCTATAACATGTTCTAAAGTGAACATAAATTTCATTTAGTGGTCCTAATACTCACCATATCATTCTCTACCAAATTCGAGACCCTCTTGTGCCATTTGAAGCCCCAAGTGTTAAGACTAGTCAATACAATTTTTCCCCAAATTATTCCTTTGTTTGGGATTTTTAAATTGGGTCATTACAAACTAGTACCCCCTTATAAAGCATAAAAATTTCATTTTTTTCTTTATCAACAAAATCATTATGAGTTCATTAAATTTAGAAAAAATTAGAGTTGACCCCCTCTAAATTAGGAATAAACCTTTGAAAATTTATGTGAAAAAATGTTTCTTCCTTGAAATTCCTCATCTACACTTTTTTATTATGAAGAAGGTGTCCCCCATAATTATGATATCCTTAATTTTTATCTGAACATATCTTAGGAAGGTCATTCCCATTTCCCAAATATAGTGCATATAATTTTGTTTGAGTGCATATAATTTTTTTTATTGTTTAAAACCATTATTAACCCTCAAAAGACCACATTTCCTTTGAATTTAAAATATCCTTACTGAAATATGTATTAAACAACCATAACTTAAAACATAATTAAAGATAGTTAAAACAAGAGCCACGAGGTGGCAATGTCCCCGACGTTACTTATAGGTGTTATATAAGATGAAATGATAAGAAGCTATTAGTAAAGAAAAGAGTCTTTTGGATCAGGCTATTAACAAAGAAAATATCCCTTATGAATAAGGCCACTAGCAATTGTCTCACAACATCATTGAAGCATACCTTTTTAAATGGATAATACCTACTCTTTTGCATGGATTTTTTTCTTCTAGTTTTTTCTTTTTATAGCTTTTGGGTTAGAGAAATACTTTTTAGTAAAGTTGGAGACATTACTCAATGTAACACACACAAAAAAACTATCAAATACTTCAAATTCACCTAAATCCTTAAGCCAAAGAAGACAATTTAAATGTCATGCAATCTCTAAGTTTAAGGACCTAACAATATATGATAAATGTTAAGCCAAAAAAGATAATTTAAATAATTTGAATGCCATGCAATCTCTAAGTTTAAGGACTTAACATATAAATACCATACAATCTCTATGTTTAAGGACTTAACGATATATGAAAAATGTTAACAAACTTTTTTGGTTGTCACTTATGCATGAGTTATTTGTAGATGATCATGTTCCGAATACACATAAATCTTATGTGCATGAATAAAGTGTGTGTAATCCATATATCATTGCTAACAATAAATTTTTTGATTTATTATGAATTTATTAAATTTAAAATATAAATATGTGAATGGATAAAGTGTGTTTAATTCATATAAATATTGCTAACAATAAATTTTGTAATCTAATGAGTGAATTATTATGAATTTATTAAATTTAAAATATAAATCTTTTAACTTTGAGATAAATGTAAATTTATCTAAAGTATAAACAATAAACTTTTTTTTGTCAATTTAAAAACCACGTGTCATTCTAAATTAATAATAAAATGTCATTCTAACATAATATGTCATTCTAAATTAATAATAAAATGTCATTCTAACATAATAATAAAAAGAAAACAAAATTAAGCAAATCCACATGTCTTTCTAAAATAATAAGAAAAGAAAACCAAATTAAGACATTTCCTCGGTTGCATAGGTTTCCCATTTTTAACTCCATCTTATTAAAGTTAAAAGAAATATATATGATGTTCTAAAATAATAATAAAAGAAAACCAAATTAAGACATTTATAGGTCTCCCATTTTTAACTCCACCTTCATTAAAGTTAAAAGAAATATATATGATGAGCAAGCAAGAATAAATTGACAACCATATTAATTTTTAATAATAAAAGAAACATTAAAGACAATACATTCACTTGTAAGTACATTAACTTGTAAGGATAATTTTCATAAAATAAAATTTATTAATGTGTTTTTTTAAACACATGGTCTTTTTCATAAAATAAAAGTTGATTATGTTTTTTTTTAACACATGGTTTGGCATACGCTTCCATGTAATGAAATATTACCTAACCACTTAAATCAAATCAATGGCTGGTAGTTTATTTTCAGCATTTTCTATTAGATATCAAAACCACCTTGATATCAAAACACAAAAATTATTTTCTATTACATATATACACCCAAATTAGTTTTGCCTCTTTCCACCAGCCAATATGGAAGATATGTGTAGACCCTTACTGAAAGCTTGATTAAATAGCAACAGAGTCTAAAGCTATGAGACAAAAAAAGAACCATCTAACCAATGCTACAAAAGCGAAAATCAACAAGCCCATTACATAATCATAACCACGTGCAAGAGCCCTTACCAAATCCCAGAAACCAATCTTAACCAATCTGTAATTTTCAAAAAATAGTAGTTGGAGATATAAATAATATAGCCCTTGTGAGGAATTCAAATCAGTATATTTAAGAATTAGGTCATTCAATTAAGTACCTATAGTAAATCCCCACCCTGCATGGCATGAATGCTACAAGGCTTGCAAATAAATCGCCTACAGTCAGATGCATGGCAAAAAATAGTGTTCCAACAGTTGCGATAAATCCAAGGAATAGAAAGAGTTTGAGTAGTCTGAACATTAGTTGGAAATCCGCTTTAACTGTTTTCGTCCTACAGACACCATCAGCAAAATAATCCGGTACATTTGTAATAAATGGAAAACACAAATTTATCGTCCGTCTATTGGACTTCGCATAAAAATTATGAGTTTATCGATGGACAATTTATATGTGTAGGAAACAGCGCAAGAAGCAGGCTCTAGCCATGCGATTCAAAACCAATTTAGAGTAGCATTTTGATATGAATTTGTAAGTAACATTCCTTCAATGCCAGCATTACAGCCATAATAACAAGCCATGATAGCCCATATACCTAGAAAACACCCATTAGTTTTACAAATGCATTCAAAGCAAATTGTTAAAGTCAATGCAAAATAAAAAATAAAATGATTTGTAAAGGAAGTCCGTAGAACTACTTACAATGATGCTCTTATTTCCATTTTCTATGTTTAAATGATACATCAAACCGTACTGGCACAAAAAGAATCTGACTGCAAGAAGACCCTCTAATAATCGTCCACAAAATCTAGTAGATCCAAGATGCCCATGTTCTTCTTCCCACCAAGATTCCCAACTTTTGTTTGCAGGTACGCCAATACCACCCCTATTGTTTATCCATTTAGTCCAATCTTCCCAATCTTCAACAATATTTTGCCATTCAAAACCTGAGGGATTGAACAAGAGTGGAGCGAATAACCATCTCACCACCAAAAACCACATGGAAAGTGTGGTTAATAGGTAAGAAACAAAATCTTTTGCTAGGGAGCAATAGATATTATAGACGAAGAGAAGCATCATCAGATCCAGTCCCTTAATAAAGTGGCTCCTTGAATAAATCCTGTAATTCTCTGCATATTTCTCATGCTGCACCACAAAATCTCACCCAGTGGCCCTATACTTTGCACCACCATGCAAAATTGTCCTACCAAAGTAATGAGTTTTTGTACCCAGAGATCAGTATTTCCCGTACCAATGTAATACAGGGACTCGCTAATAATTCTGGAAGCTTCTTGCAGTCCTATGATACCTCATAATCGTGACTGGTATTCCCTAAGATATTGTATTTGTTGCTCATAACTTATTACATTCTGCAAACACATGTAAAATTCCATCACTTTCAATACAGGAAACCAACCAAGTAAGTACAATGCCCATGAACGCCTAAACTAGCCATGGATTTTTACTTACTCCGCTCTCTGAAGTAGCATTGTCCTAGCCAGAGCTGGATGAGGTGAATGTGAATCTGGTGATTAAATTGTCCGACATCAGTTGTGGGTCGAGGTATGCAGGGCTTGTTTTTTGATACCCAAGGCCGAAGCTGCAGCTCAAAATATACAAAAATGAGACTGAGAAAAATTATTCAATCCTTGGAATGTATATAGAAATATAAATGTTGAGTATTTGGATATTATACCCAAGAAATCTAAAGTAAGCTTTGCATTAGAGAAGCGTCTAGTAGGTATCCCACCAGGAAAATATATTTGATAAGGCGGGAAGTTGCACTTCACCGGTGTATTGATGTTATTGTTGTTGCTACCATCAAGAGTAGAGTCCCCTAACACAATTAATGCAGGAAACTGTGGTGTGCCTTGATCTTGAACCACCTTTGAACTTGAGATTAAGCAAAAACACACTAAGATGAGAGTAGTCGTGACGAATTCAAGCTTCCAGGAGGCCACCATTAATGGTGAATTTTGATCCTCAGCTACCATTGATGGTGAATTTTCCAGATCTGTATTCTATGTTTTCCTAGAGGCTTCCATTGATGGTGAATTTTGATGCTCGGTTGCCATTGATGGTGAATTTTGCAGCTCGGTATTCTATGTTTTCCTGTTTAAAATAATCGTTGGAGAGTGGTGCTTCAAAGATGAATGTAGAGTGTAGGAGTAGTTGAATGGTTCGGTGAGTTATTAAAGGTACCATGAATTTGAATGGCAGTTCAATAAATGCCATTAATTACACCTTAAGGCATTTCAACAAGTGGGAGTCGACTCCCCGAATTTATTGTTTTTTTTCCAGTCGTAGGATGCTTTCGTCGGACGATTGGGGTCATCTTCTTCCTTCATCTTGATCTGATATTGATTTGTTTGATCTGCTCCTGGTTGATCTTCATCTCTTCATTTGCTACCTAGCATTTCTATCAGTTGAAAATATGGCCATTTAAATTGGCACTTGCTCTCTTACATGCAAGATAAATACTTATCCTTGCATTTATATGAATGCACCAACTTGCCAACCTGCATTGCTCTCTTACACGCAAGATAAATACTTATCCGAGCATTTATATAAATGCACCAACTTTCCAACCTGCATTGAATGTAAGGTAGACCAATCGACTATGTTTAAATCAGTTTCTCCTGCTTATATATTCATTATTGGGATGCTTAATCCCAAGCCATCACTCTGCATATGCATATGCTAGTCTTCTGAGGTAATACTCTCCAGCCGATCCTAGCTATGTGGTATTTCTTCCAGTTATTCATTCTATATATAATTATGCCATTGTGAAAGACATATTTTGTGCTTGAGCATAACTACAATGTGATGTTGTTGGTGCAAGAATAGAAAAGGCGACTGTAACAACAGGGGGAAAGTTTATTGAAGACATGATTAACCTAGAAAGGTATACTAAAGAATTAGAAAGAATTAGAGGAAGCAGTGTTATCAGGTATTCTTTCCAGCTTGGCTTGGAATATTATTTTATAGCAAGTTCTATTATAACACGAGTTTATTCTCCTCATTTAGTGAAGTTGTTGCTTGTATCAAACACACTCAGTACACCACAGAACGGTTATACCTTAAAAGTCAAAGAGAAAACCTAAAAACTCTAACCTAGCTTACCTAAAGAAATATGTTCAGATCTACAGCCCTAAATTTCTGTTCTCTCCTCGTTGACCATATTTAAATAAACGTTGTTAATTTTCAACCAAAATATTCTTTAAATCTAGAGATTCAAAATGCATGGTTACCGGATGCAGGCAGAGTAGATGCCATATTTTATTTCCAAAGAGTATTTTGCAACCCATAACATTGGAGAGACACATTATGCAAAACATAATCTTCCTGTAAATGTACAGCAAGAGTGATTCACGTATCCTTCCCTGTTCATCAACTTCTTCTTCAGCTTAAAGTATGGATTCATAGAATCTTCAACAAATAATACAATTCTAGACAAAAGTAGAAGGCTACATATACGGTACTTTTAAAACTTAGGAAAATAAATCGAAGAGACGCTTAATGCAAAACATAATCTTCCTATAAAAGTACAGCAATAGTGACTCGTGTATCCTTCCCTGTTCATCAAATAGCCTCAAAGAAAGTGTGTCCATGGTGTGCTAAGTTCTGCAAATTGCTGGAATAACCTACCTGAATTGAAATTGATGCAAAATACACAATTTTTAATGAGAAAACTGCAAATCACCTTAGAGAAAGCATATTCACGATGTGCTAAGCTCTGCACCATAGAAATCCATACGTCCAATGTTGTCAAAGAAAGCACTAAGTGCTGAGGAGTCCACAGGAGGAACAATTGTTGTGCACAACATGTCTTCTAAGCAGAACAGTTGAGGGCTCTGCAAAAGGGGTCTACACTAGACCCAAGAGTCTGAACCAAGCATGAAAGTGTCAATTGAGCCCATGGTTCAAGGCTTGTGCAAATGACCTAGTTTCATTCATAGCAACCCACTCAGCAAGCTAAAGGCTGAGGGAAACAGTGGGAAACAATGGGCTGAAGGTGCCGGGGCGTTGAGAGGTATGTTGGGAGCCTGTGGGTCACAACGAGTGGCTATCAGAGGAAAGGGAGAGAGTAGGCATGTGGCGGAAGCTCTCAAAGATACCAATGTTTCAATACATGGAAACTCTTTCCATATACCACAAAATAATCGCACGAGCCAGCACCCAGAAGCAGCCTCTAAAGAGGATCCAAACCATTACCCATGGAACCACTAGAGTATGAAAGACTCTGCTTCCTGGGGGTGAGTAGAGGGGTTACCTGACCATGGCTGCATAGCCTTGCAGACTATAGGACACCATATGGCCCCAAACCACTCAATCTTGTGAGAGGAGGGGTAACCCCAGACATTTCTGAAACATTGGCCACAGGAAACCGAAGAGAGGGCCTTTGTGAAGGGTATGAAATCTACACCAAATCGTGTCTATTGGAAGAACACGAGGGCACTGAGTCTGCCACTTGAGATGAGGGAGATGGTTTTCTGGCCTCCCTCTACAACCCTAAGAAAAACATGTTAAAAACACACACACAAAATGAGAGACTGCAGGCATAGTAAAAGTTAAAAACCTTGGCGAGGAGAAACCTTACCAGGTACACCATCTTGCAGAGCTCTTTAGTTGTTTAGTTAGTGAAATGAGAGAAGATAGGTCTAACAGGGTTTTGTTTCATTAGTTTTGGCATGCGTGGTGAGTTTATCCAGAGAGATCCGCTCCTATGAGTATTATTTCGTTCAATAGTGCGTCAGTCAATCCTTGTGTAGGAGCCCATGAGGAAGCGTGGACAAAACTATACCAATGCTTCCATAATTGGAAACTCTTTATTTTCATGAATAACAATGTCTCCACAATGTGCTCCAACACTGGGATGAGCCTGCTGGTAGACTGAAACCTAGCAACTCAGGCCCAACCATCCAATCATGGCATAGATGCAGAGGAGCTCATCAAAACTATGCCAAGGAAATGACAGAGGTTGAGGGTTTACCCGGTCCTCTTTCATTCGCTGGGATGACATAAAAATGCCACATTTCCTGCATGCATGTTCCCTTCCTCCATTACGATGCTTCGAGTGGATTTGGGGGTATCGTGGCTGTTTTTTTGCATCCCGCCATATACTTAATCACACATTTACCAAGAATGAACTAAAGAATGAACTAACTGTTAAAACACCCAAGAAATGTATTAATAATTTATATACTTTGAAAATTATATTTTAATTCATGTAAAATTTGTAAGTAGTTAAATGTTTATTTAATCGCCATATATTTGGTAGCATGGAATCAAATATAAAGAATGAACTAACTATTAAAAAACCCAAGAAATGTATTAATAATTTATATACTTTGAAAATTATATTTTAATTCATGTAAAATTTGTAAGTAGTTAAATGTTTATTTAGGATATTGTGAAAGAACACTTTTATTATGTGAGTTCTTTATTTATCAAAAACATCAAATAGAACTAGGTTGCCAGGTGCAAGGTACTTTGTGATAGTAGAGGAAATACAAAAGTTCAATACTTGGGAGTATGGATAACATTAAATAATGAAGTAAAGGAACATGCTCTATACCAAAGATTATTGGTCATTTATGATATTTAGGGATTCACTTGTGGGAGTAAACCTGGTCATAAAAGAAAAGTAAAAGGAGGGGTGAAACTGAACACAATAATCCAAAGGATTATCTAGCTATTAGACAATAGAGAATAGGTAAAGATCTTCCATATACATCATTTCAATAATAAGAAGGAAAATCAAATGGCAAATAAGGCCACTTGTTTGGACAAAGGGGTTCACGTCAAAAACCAAGACCCTTGAGCATCAATTTGGGTACCTTAATCTTCTTCTATGGAAAAAAACAATTGTGCAAAGGGACTTAGGTCCAAATACCCACTTACAAGGATCAATCTAGAAGTCATGTGGTGCTCCACTAAACCTAAAGGGCACGCAGACCATGCAAGGGAGGTTTTAAGTTGCATAGCACACTTGATCCTCAACTTTGTAATGAGATATATTGCGTACAATGCTTTTAATCTCATTTAGTTTGGTTCAATGATGAAGGTGGGATATATCCCATGCAAGGAATGGTGATGTACTGTGCGATTAGCGTTAAGATGTAAATAATAGCCTAATGTGTTTCATTTAATAGATTTAAAATAAAGTTTAGGTTAATTAAATTTTTTACTTCAATGTTTGAGCTTAGTGTATCATTTTTAATTTAATTATTTAAATTTATTAATGATAACAAATTTAAAGTGAAGCAGTTAAATTTGTTGTAATTTAAAAATATATATTATTAAGTATAATTGTTAAAATTATATGTAAGATTAAGATAAGGATTTAAATCTTATGTTTGTATTAAAAAACCTAATTAGTTAATTAATGTTAATGTTGCAAAATTTTAATCCTATATGTGGTTTTATAGGAATTAAAATTTGTTAAGTTGTTTCAAATTGGTAAAAGGTTAGGGGTCAACTCAAGGTTAGATTGAGTGGCATGGTAGGTTTCAAGCAAGAAATAACCACAAGCATGATTGTTGTAGTAAGGATAGTAATAACTAATTACCTAAACTAGGACGACAATGTTTTTAACTAAGTAAGACGACAATGGTAATAACTAACTAGTATCTTTTCGATATAGCATATTTTTAGACTTACGCAAATCCAACATATCAACAATAGAATTATAATTTTCAACTGGAGTGAAGCGTTGTCACTACTAAGCAAGGAGATGTGGACATATACAACAAGAAAGACAATTTGAAGTATTGAATGGCAAAATAATCTTCAAATGAACATATACATTCAACACTTCAAATTGTCTTTATTGTTGTATATGTCCACATCTCCTTGCTTAGGTTGCATGGTCGATGTGCCATATTTTGTGGTATGATTATCCTTTTGGGTAAGGTCGAGAGTTCGAATCTCGCAATGTCCCATGCATATTAAATATGTCCTACAGTCATAGGTAGACCCTATTCTAAAAAAATGTTAATTCTTCGATAAGAAAACCACAAACGCATTTTTTGAGAAGAAACTAAGTAGATGCTATTTCCGAAAAGTATTAATTCTTCAATAAGAAAGCCACAAATGCTTAGCATAGGTCTTTCTCTCTTCCATCTTTTTCTTTCTTTTTTGTTATTAATGTTCTTTAGCTTCTTTTAATGAATGGTGTCATAATTATTATAAAATTAAAAATCGTTAATACTAAATATAATGTAGGTAATAATAAACATTATCAATATGATAATATAATAAATATTCAGATATATGTAAAAATAAATATCTTAATAAAAAATAAATAAATTTATAATAATATAAAAATACAAACTTTTTTTTAATAAAAGACTATTTCATTTTTTTATAATATAATAATATAAAATATATAATTATTTGCTATAATAATTATATTAAAAATAATATATTTTATAAAAATAAAAATAAATATGTGAAGTTTCCAAACTTTAAAAGCTTGATGATTAATATAATGTAATTGGATGAGGTAACATTTTCATTTCGTATTCATTTTTTATTATATTAATTAATGTAATATACAACTTTTAATAAAATGAAAAATTTTACAAATGTAAATTTTTTGAATAGATGGAACATAATATTTTATCTCAATTTAAGATTTAGAATTTAGAATAAATAATAGTCAAATTACTTCAATGAGGTGTTTTTAAATTATGTTAGTTCATATTAATTTATAATACAATTCAATTTTATTATATTATTTTTAATGATGAATCTTACTAGTAAAATTATTATATTATTTTTAATGGTGGATCTCACTACTATGGTTCCAAAAATCATAAAATGGATGTGATAAATCCAAAAAAAACCTCAAACAATCATAAAATGGATGTGATAAATCCAAAAAAACCTCAAACATTGATACCTGTCATAGAAGTCGAAAAAAAATTGAACAAAGAAAAGTTGATATTCCAAAAGATGAACACATTCAAAGGTTGTTATATTCATTTCTTCCAACAATTTGTGCAAGAAAAAAAATTATTATTAATTCTTGGATAAGAAAACCACGAAGGTATATAGATGATGTGGCATTAACAACTAGGACATTGTGTAGTTTTGTAGTTATGTGCACACTAGATATTGAGATGATCATGAACATGAGCAACATTAAGATAGGAATATTTTTGTTAATCAATCGTGGTTCTCATTTTATTTATGAAAATAAATAAATGTTTAAGATGGATGTATGATAGCTTTATTTCTTTTATGTTATAAAATGATATAATTTTTTTATTTACTTTATATTTTTAGTAACTTATAACTCAATCTATTTTTTTTTATCTTAATTTTAAAAAACAAAATTAATAAGTACAATTATGATTTTATATATATTTTTTTTCAATTAAATTTCAAAATAATTATTTAACAATAATAATAATAACTAATATATATTTATTTCTTAAAAAAGTTAAAATATTTTTTTATTATATACAAAATTAATTTAACTACAACTTTTTTTTTCAGGAAGAAAAAAGCCTGCCTTGATATTCTCATTAAGAATCAAAGGACATCATTACATTCCCCCAATAAACGGGTAATCAGCATCCATATCTACTCAATGACATGACATCCACATCAACCCATGGAAGTAATCGCCGGGGGGAAAGGCATAACAGCAAATGAATGAACCCATCAGAAAACTGTCTCATCATAATGAGAGAACTATCCGCATACCCACATCTACCGAGCTCCAAAAGGGGCTGAACAACTGTACAAAAAAGTTCACTTTACTCTGCATTACAGAATAAGGGAGAAAGACATCCCTATATCAATCAGAAAAGCTGAAACGTATCTTGAGCAACCAAATGGTTCTCAATAAATTCCTTAAAGATACCATTACCCTGAGAGAATGTGAGAGCGGATTTAGATAGACGGTCAGCCGACCAGTTGTGCTCTCGGTAGATGTGGGAGAAAGACAAGTCCTTAAAGCTGCCAATGAGCTTTTTTGTCTCCCTACACCAGTGCCAGAGGTCTAGTGGGGAGAGCGCAGTTGATCCTTTAGCCCAGTTGATGATGACTAAAGAATCACCAAAAACATGGGCAAGAGGGATCCCCATCATTTGGGAAGAGTGAAGAAGAGCCCATAAGCTGAGCAATTCCGCCTTTGTGTTGGTGCCATATCCAACCCCTAGCGAGAACTCCAGGTGATGTGTCTCATTTATAAAAATACAAAACCCCACACCAGCAGTCATACATTTTGAGGCACAATCCATAAAACCACAGGGAAAAACCTTGCAGGGAGCTTTTCCCAATACTCTTTTACAGACTTTCCTTGAGACAATCCGCGAAGGGAGATCTTTGATAGTACTAAGGATATGTTTAATCAGGCTGCAAATATTCCTTCTTTCCCCATCAAATAAGGCCCGGTTATGAGCTTTCCAGATGATCCACATCATGTGGAAAGGGAGCAATTGAAAAGGCGAGTTCTTAGGCAGATTTTCATTCCATATTCTGATCATTTCCCTGATCGAAACCGAGGGAGCAAATGGATAACTTCATAATTAATTAATATGAAGATCCATTTTTTTATATAATATACTACATTATGTCAAAACTGTATAACTTCATAATTAAGTTTCCTTAAGTATCCTAAACTATATATACGTTATGGCAACTCTTCACTTAAGAGTAGAATTATTCAAGTATATTATCGAAGGTAAACCACCTAAACTAAACTGCCTCCACCGAAGTAAGTAGTATACCTATTTAATTTGGAATAAATATAATATATTAATTAAAACATTTCTTGAAAATTAAATTATTTTTTAATCATAACTTATATAAATTTATATATTTTTTTTCAATTAAATTTCAAAAATAAATAAATAACAATAATAATAACTATACTTTAATAAATATATAATTTTATTTATTTAAAAAATTAAAATCTTTTTTTAACTAAAACTTTATAACTTCATAATTAATTAATATGATTATCATTTTTTTTTATATAATATACTACACTATGTCAAAATTTTAAAATGTTGTTTTTTAAAATTGCACTACATGTTTTTGCACCACATGTTTTAAAATGTTGTTTTTTAAAATTGCACTATATGTTTTTGCACGACTTGCACACACTAAATGACCTATATTGTTTTATAAAAAAATAATTTGATAAAGTTTCAATATGACCAAGATTTTGGATATTACACTATATCAAAATTTTCATTTACTTTATTTTTACTTTACACTGTTACTGTTACTTTCATTAATAAAAAGTAGACCCTTAAAATCAACTTTGGAAATTGTCAACCAACTAAAATCCTCCACATGAGGTCACAAAAAAAAATAGTTAGGTAGGATTGATTGGGCTAGGAATCCATTAATTTCCCCCAATATACTTCATTAGGTATATTTTGAAACATAGCATTGTTGACTTATAGGGTGCTTTATAAATCTCGCTATAAGCAAGTGTTAAAAGAAAACCTGGATCAGAAGTGCACCGTGCCCAAGGAGTTTAAAGTCGAGGTATAGTTTCCCTGCTCTCCCCTACGAGACACCCAACTCGCTGTAGGGAGACGACACTATACCGTGCAGGCCGAACCACTGATCCACACTTGACGCAAGGTATCTTAGTAGCCAAACTTAGGACATCACCAAGGAGCAATTGTGGGTGAAATTGACTCTTGAAGTCAGCTATTGCCGTTGGGAGGTGTTTCCAAGTCTTCTAGATTGGAACATTTGCCCCATCACCAGTAGAACTGCCTCTTTGTTACCTTCATTAGTCAATTGGTGTGTGGACCCCATTGTCACCATCAATTGTGCTTTTGGAAGGCTTAGTTACATATCAGAGGAAGTTCATAAGGTCTTTTAGGCATTTTTCACTTATTTTTATTTATAAATTCAAGCTACCTAACTCATAATTTAACATAACCTACATTTTGTGACTCTTTCACTAAACCAACTTTGTACATATCACTCACTTGTTGCACCTTTAACACTTATTTTCCTTTATAAATACAAGCTACCTAACTCATAATTAAACATAACCTACATGTTGTGGCTCTTTCACTAAACCAAATTTCCACATATCACTCACTTTTTGCACCTTATTGCATTTTTTTTGGCTCACATGTTACATTATTTTGGATGGCTTCACTCACTCATCTACCGCAATGTCCACACAAGACCTACCACATTCATGCCCACCCCCACAAAAAAAAAAACATTACTCAATGCACTACATGCCGTCATGACCTTTGATCTCAACAAATTTAAGTCACGCCTACAGTCCTACCATCTATCCATGTTTGTTCAATATGTAACAAATCTTATCCTAGTATCCATTTCCCCTTCCTCTATCAATCCTTACACAAGTTGAAGAAAGAGTCATTTAGATACAACTCCCAAAACCTTCAACCTTAAACATTTTAGCTGGTAACATTGTCCAATCACTTTTGATTTTTATATCACAAAAAAATTTCTTTTTTATTTAAACCCCTTCTTTTTTCTTTGTTTTAACAAAATCATCATTTCATGGAATAATATGCTTTAATATTGACTTTATTGTATTTTAGCTGGTAACATTGTCCAATTACTTTTGAATTTTATATCACAAAAAAATGTCTTTTTTATTTAAATCCCTTCGCTTTTCTTTGTTTTAACAAAATCATCATTTCATGGAATAATATGCTTTAATATTGATTTTATTGTATCAATTTGTAAATATTTGTTATCACACTGCATCCCTGAGATTGCCTTGATTTATTTCAATGGTTTCTATATTTAGGAAATAAATGCTTGTTGTTCCTCATAATATTTCTAGTTATTAGAAACACCTAATTCCCCCTTTTTTTACTTTCCCCTTACACCTAACTCTCTTTTATTTTCTTGTTCCTCCCAGGTAACAAATAATGGCCACCCCTTTGACCAAACATGCCATTGAATTACTACTTGCACTAACCTCCAACATACAACCGTTCCTACAAATATTTACTGTGGAACAAGTCAAATCTATTCGCACCTCAACCATATGATATCGAACAACAATCTCTGATGGGACACACATGCACTACACCATGCTTCCATCAAATTTCAATTCTCTCATCGCTTTAGGAATACTTCAACAAGGGTCTATTATATACCTTAAGAAATGGACATGTGCAATTCTTTGCCAATGCATGTATCTTATATACATATACAAAAACATTTCCAAGTTTTCCTCAACTTTAGATGTGTTCTCTTTATTGCATTTATCTTCTTGTTGCCTTGTTCTACTCTACATTAATCTTAGCAATATCAATGTTAATATTAGTTTTTTCTTGTTCTAATATGTCATTTTAACACATGCACTTCTTTATATGTCAAAAAACATACATTTCATATTTGTATTTTAGTCGTATGTCATTTATTTTTTGTTTCCTTCCTACATTTACCTACTTACAATGCTTTCCTATATATGCCTTGTACATTTATTTATGTCTCGTTTTATTTAAATGCAATCACTTTTATGCCTTCAAATGTACTTTTGGTAGCCATTTATACACTATTCCAAATACACACCTTTATTATCAGCACATTATTTAGTTCTTTTTTCCACTTACAATGATTTCAATATTTTTATTTAAGGTACATTGAAAAAAAAACACACTACTACTATGTAACTTATCAACAATGCTTCTCTTTACATGTGATTGATTTACTTCATTTATCTAGCCATGTTTTCATTTTATTTTATATTTTTTCTTTCTTCAAGCACTTTCCATCCCTTTATGTACCTTGAAAATGTAAATTACCATGTCCTACATATAACTGCTTGTTTCTTTAGAATGTCCATAAAAAATTTGCAATTTCAAAGTCTCTTTACATGTCTTACATATAATCCCTTTATGTACCTTGAAAAAAAATATTACCTTGTCCTACATATAACATCTCGTTTCTTTAGAATGTCCATGAAAATAGTGCAATTTCAATGTCTTTTACATGTCTTACATATAACATGGTGTTTCTTGTTTTCTTAATCAAATCCAGGTGCCTTTGTTCCTCATCTACCTTTGGATATGTCTCCTCCGTCCAAAAAAGAACGTGCACATGCCTATCATTTGGCTAACAAAGACCACATAAATGCATATAGGAGACATATATACCAACAAAAAAAAGATGCCCTCTCCATCCATATGGTAGAGTCTAATATTCCCACTCCAACTCCTACAACATCCGAGCTTTCAAATCCTACCCTTCCATTTTCAGACCACAACGAAACAATCCTACTTCCCTCCATGCAAACCGAAGCTACAACTTCACATGTTCATACTGACCATCTTCCATCATTAGACTACCCTTCCACTTCTCAAACAACCTCTTCCCCAACCATCCCAATTACCATTCCTCCACCCAACAAAGCCATGCATTCCTTCAAAGAAAATAACATATCTCAAGCACATCAACGCTTTTGCTTAAGGCTAGATAAGCTACAATCCATCCATGTTTGTTCAATCTGTAAAGAATATTATCCTAGACTTCATTTCCACTTTTTAAATGGCCAACATACCTGTTCTAGATGTTATTCAGAAAAAAATGGCCACCGCTTCTCCCTCTGGAACAACATGGACCCTGGTGAACAACCCCTTGTTCTATTCATCCTTACACAAGTTGACGAAATGCTCATTTCATGTGTCAAACCAATTTTGCAACCCATGCGTGTGGTGGACAATACAAATATAGTGGCCATACAATAAGCTTTCCACAAGACATTTCAACCATCCTCAATTTTTTGCCTCGACATGTTGAAGACTTAGAAATTTTAGTTGTCACTCGTAAAACCTTCAACAATCAATCCTATGATTGCATTGTCAGTAGATCCCATGTTCTTGCAGCCTTGGAATATAAGATATCACATGACCCATACTATAAAGATGTACAGCTTGACCAACGTGCAATTATGGCTTTTCCAATTTCCCCCACTAATGATTCCCCTTTTCTTCAACATTCACACTCCACTACCCCTGATTCTAGTTTTCCTGCTGAAGATGTTCACCCTTATCAACCCGACATTTCAGAGCCAAACTCCCAACAAACTTCATCCTTTGCTAATATTCTACCCAATACAGACACAGAGTTCCAGCAAATCAAAACTTTTTTGCAAATGCCTTCTTCATCTCCAACAAATGCAATGGATTGGCCACCTATAGGTTTGTCACCTGTCAATGAATACAATACAGAGGGCCTTTTCTCAATGGCATTTCCATCACTTTTCCCCCAAGGCACTGCCATGTTCAAACAACCGCATATTAAATCATTTGATCTCCACGAATATGCATTGCACCTTCTTCGATACTATGATAACAAGTTCGGTTGCCACCCACGATTCCGCTACTACCTTTATAATCTCATCATGTGTCATCGTAGCCAATCAATAGCAGCAATCTTTATTACAAAAAACATTGAAGACAACTTCCCCACAACCATCTCTGAACTCAACAACCGCTTGGAACAAACTCCTTCAGACAAACTACCAAATCAAATCATGCGTTTTGGTGCAACACTCCGTGGAACATGGTCTTTTTGGCACAAATCAAGAAACGAATTGACAGATATGATTTCCCAGCTTGGTTGCCCAACTTTTTTCTTCACTTTAAGTGCGACCGACACTAAGTGGCCTGACCTACATGCGAACATGCCTGGGACACCACCCACTTCTTTCAGCAAGCACCAACAATGGAGAATACAAAATATCATCTCCAACCCACATCTTGCATCGCCCTACATCCACCACAGGTTCACAATATTCCATGAAGAGGTCTTGCTTAAACACCTCCACACACACGATTTTTGGTATAGGTAAAGCTTCTTGTCCCTTCTTCCAACAACATATCTATTTTCCTTTTATTATTTTGCCACATATTACTAACACATATTGCATGCATAGGTATGAATGGAAAAGTAGAGGCTCTGCACATATTCACAGCTTCATATGGTTACCAAATGCACCTGATATGGAAACACTTGACTGGGAGAATGCTACTGAGGGTGATAAAGCTAAGGACTTCTTTGATCAATTTATTTCTACTTAGAACACACAAGATAACCACCAACAAGCCCCCTTCTTACCCCACTCTGATATGCTTGATCCATGCCTGTTATCTACTAACGACATTCTAAAAAAAAACCCTTTTCATGACGATACAGAACTACTCAATTGCATCCAATGACACACAAAATGCACAACAAATACATGCCTCCGAAAAAAGGGGTCTTCCTACACATGTCATTATAATTCTCCATGGCCTTTACAAAACTCATCTTCCATGTTCATTGATACCAATGGCAAAAAAATATACAAACCAGCTCGCAATGATGATCGTTTGAATAGCCATATCCCTTCCATCCTATCAATATGGCATGGGAATGTTGATTGTCAACCAGTTCTTGACATACATGCCATTCAAAAATACATTGCTAAGTATGCAGCTAAATCAGAAACAAAATCTGAAAGCTTTCACCAAATGCTTTGATGAATTCTCCATGTTGCACCACTTCTTGACCCTTCCATTGTTTCTATTCAAAAATTCCTTTCAGAAACACTTGTTGATCGTGACATTAAAGCCCAAGAAACATGCCATATGTTGCAAAAACTACCTCTAACAGTTAGTAGCTGTACTTTCTTATCCCTCTATGTCAACCGAAAAACTTATAAACGTGTTTCATCAAATAATCCCACATCCTTCACATCAACAAACTTCATAGATGCCTACCTTTCACGCCCTTCCGCTCTTCATTCCATATCTCTCATTGAGGCTGCAAGATCTTGGTCATATAATGCTCATCGAAAAAAAGAAAAATGGAAACCAAGAGATCCCCCCGCCATCGTCCGTGTTCTTCCCCATTACTATTCGATCCCCTCCATAGATACACCCGTGTTCATTGATTTCTGCAGATCTGAACTCATGCTATACAAACCTTTCTGTAATATAGAACTCGACATTGGTGCTTCCGACGATGCCATTGTTACAAACTGGTAAGAACTTAAATTGACCCATTAGAGGAAATTTCAACTCAAAATGGGCCTTTTAACTTTTATTCAAATTCCATTTCATCATGTGTTAGCCAATGATATTGCTTTAAATTTGAATTACTGTATAGGTCTTAAACACTTTTTTAATATAAATTTGGGGATAGGTATCATAAACAAAACTAGTTTTTTGTTTGTATTTTTGACATATCTCCCTGTGTTTTTACTCAAATTTCGATCGGGAGAGCTCATTGGATGCGGAATTAAATTTCGCATCCAACGAGTACCCACTCGGCATACTTTTGACGGACCCCGCTACCCCAAAAACAAGAAATACCAGAAAAAATGAAATGATGATGTCATCATTCCATTTTTTCAAGTATTTCTTGTTTTTGGGGTAGCGGGGTCCGTCAAAAGTATGCTGAGTGGGTACTCGTTGGATGTGGAATTTAATTCTGCATCCAACAAGCTCTCCCGACCGAAATTTGAGTAAAAACACAGGGAGATATGTCAAAAATACAAACAAAAAAGTAGTTTTTTTCTTTTCTTCCTCCAAAATTAATAAATATTATTTTATTATTTTAACTATTATTTTACTAATTCATTTTAGGAGGCCCATTTTGAGTTGAAATTTCCTCTAATGTACACTCCTTGGCATGTTGATCAAAAACCATTTGAACCCATTTCCTTATCAGAAGACACCATGGTTTCTGACGATTTCCAAAACCCACAACCCATGCAATCGAATGAATGGGAATTGCTCTCCCAACTACACCCTACCAATGACATGCAAATAAGTGACCTGGACATCCTTGGTCATCGTGACTTTGACAAAAACCATAATTGGCATGATACGACCATCCCCCTCCACTTGCAAGAACTTGCCATTGACTTCATACAAAATAATCGCTCAGACCACCACCTCCGTCAACCATCCTACTTTGATACACCAAATTCTCAAACATTGTCCCCAAATCAAATGAAATCCCACTCCATTGTCATGAATCACTCCGCAAACATCCTAACAAGTCCTCCACTCAGAATGGTTGTGCAAGGAACTGCTGGCACTGACAAATCATTGTTCATTTGTTGCATAAGAGAATCCCTTTCCTTGACCAAAAACTTCAATCAATCCCCAATCTTGCTACTAGAATTTACCAGCGTCGCAACATTCAACATCCAAGCGTCTACTATCCATTCAACCCTTCATATTCCTATAAACAATTTCATGCCTTTGGAAGGGAATTCACTTTCAAACCTCCAAGAGGAACTTCAGCATATCCACTACATTCTCATTGATGAAATGAGCTTCCTAGGCCCAACACTTTTAAACCAGATTGATGAACGTCTCCATGAAGCATTCCCTCACCATAAAAACATCTCTTTTGGTGGTTGATCAATTATTCTTGTGGGAGACCTTGCCCAATTACCACCAGTTATGGACATTCCATTGTATGCAAGCTCTTCCCATGGTACTGCACTTTGGCGCAACTTCAACACAGTTGTAACACTTTCAATTGTTTTTCTCCAGCAAGGAAATGACCCATCATAAGTCACCTTCAGGAACCTTCTTATTGAACATCAGAAATGCAACAACTACTATAGAGGATTGGAAGCTTCTCATGTCCAGGACAGACTCCTTCCTTTCTAAGGATGAGTTATCTACTTTCAAAGGTTCCATGTACTTATTTGCAACCAACCAACTAGCTTCACTTCATAATCTACACATGCTCAAGTCTTTGCAAATTCCAATAGCACTTTCTATTGGTGAGCACATAAACAACCATGCTACTTCTCAAATTGAAGATGAGCAACTAGAGTGTGCAATGTTGCTTTGCCCTGGGCAGTGAGTAATGTTAACATCAAACTTATGGGTTTCAGCAGGCCTCGTTAATGGATCGCTCGGATTAGTGGTTGATATTTTCTACAAATCACAGCATCATCCTCCACAACTTCCAACATTTGTTGTTGTTAACTTCCAAAAGTACATTGGTCCAACATGGGATACCAACAATCCTACTTTTCTACCAATTCCACCTATACAAAGGGGGGGTCGTACTCAAATCCCAATTACAATGCCATGGGCATTAACAATACATAAATCTCAAGGAATGACATTACCAAAGGCTACAATAGACATTGGCACAATGGAGTGTCAAGGTTTGACCTTTGTTGCACTTTCTAGAGTCCCATCCCTTAAGGATCTTCACATCTCCCCAGCATTTTCCTATGATCGTTACAAACATATGCAAGATAATCCACATGTCAATGTAAGGAAAAATGCAGAGACATTGCTACAATCAATGGAGCTCCCTTAACTACGTTCAATATGTAGGTACTTCTCTTTTTCCACTGTTTCATTTTCCTTTACATCCTTTCAAGCTAACTCCAAATTCTCCGTTCTCCCTAACTACTCTTCTACTTTTCATGTGCAGGATCTACTCCTCAACAAGCTACAAATTGCTTGTTGTAATCTACATATCAATGTTCTATTTTTCATTAACATATATGTACTCACATCAAAACATTATAATGTAAGAGGATCGTAATGTATATGAATTCATTTCAATTGTCAAAACAATTTGACAAATAAATATATATTTATGAATCAAATTATAATCTTTTCATAATATTATAAATCTTATTTTTTATTATGAATTTTCTTTTTCTTTTTCTAGATATATACATCAATTTTAACTTTTTCTTTATAATTTTTTTGAGATATTTTCCAATGATGTCCATTTAGATGTTATTAATTCCTTATTAATGATCCACATTTAAGAAACTAAGAATCCATTGTCATTTGGATGAGGCAAGAAAAAATTTTATGATTACTTTTGAAATGTAGATAATGTAATGGCCAATTATGTGAATAATATAATGATAAAATTTGTGGTTCAACACTTCAAATTCTCTTTCTTGTTGTATATGCACCCCTAGGTACAATTGTAAGTTACAAATTGTTTGTTATAAATGTTCTATTTTGCATTAACATATATGCACTCGCATCAAAACATTATAATGTAAGAGGATCGAAATGTATATGAATTCATTTGAATAGTCAAAACAATTTGACAAAAAAAATTAGAATTGCTTGCCTTTTAGATTTTTAGACCTACTAAATTCTTAAATGTAATAATTTTGTGCCTCACCCTCCGCAAGCTTAAGGCTGCTACAAAAAAGTGGACTAAGAATAAATCTGATTTTTTGAACAGCACTTTTACAAACTTAGAAGCAGCCATTGAATCCATTATGGCTGGTCCCACCATTGGTACTCTTTCTTACGATCAAATGGCCAAGCTCTCCCATTTGAAGGCTGAAAAGAAGAGAATCACTGATCACATCCTTCTCACCTGGCAATTAAAAAGCAGATTTAAATGGGCACTGGAAGGTGATGCTAATACCAAGTTTTTCCATGCATATGCCTCCGGAAGAAGATTGCAAAATTCTATTTGGTCCCTTAAAGGCCCTGATGGTGTTCTAGTTGAGGATGTTGTCTCACTCAAGGCTCTTGGAAAGTCTCATTTTGCTGCCATCTTCAAAGATGATGGATCTACCTGTCTTGATCACCAGCTGAATGTCATTTCACTCTTTCCCCGCTTTATCCCACCTAATCAGTCATCTCTCCTCACTCGGCCTGTTTGTCTCACTGAAGTGGAACTCTCCCTTAAAGCATTTAAAAAAGACCACAGCCCGAGTCCGGACGGCTGGCCTGTTGAATTTTATCTACATTTCTTTGATCTCCTGGGCCCTTCTCTTCTCAAGGCCGTTGACCAAACCAGAACCTCCGGTTATATTCACCCTTCCCTTAACTCTACCTTCCTGACCCTCATACCTAAAAAGGACAAGCCCATGACTTTTGCCGATTTTAGACCTATCTCCCTCTGCAACCTCCTCTATAAGCTCATTGCGAAAGTCATTGCCAGGAGACTCAAACCCTTTCTTGACTCGGGCATTTCTCAGGAACAGTATGGGTTCCTTAAAGACCGCCAAATCTCTGAGCCCATTGGTATCCTCCAGGAGGTACTTCACTCCATCCACTCTAAGAATCTTTCTGCCTTTGTCCTTAAGCTTGACCTTACGAAGGCTTTTGACCGGGTGGACTGGACATTTGTCAGATTAATTTTGATTCAAATCGGAGTCCCCCTCCTCACTGTCAACTGGATTATGGGATGCATTTCTACTGTAAATTTCGCGGTCCTGGTCAATGGCACTCCCTCATCTTTCTTTCCTGCCTCCCGTGGAATCCGTCAAGGCTGTCATTTATCACCTCTCCTCTTCATTCTTGTCATTGAGGGCCTTAGCTTGCTAATTCGAGATGCTCGGGACAATGGACTGATCAGGGGCATACATATCTCTCCCTCACTTGCACTTTCACACCTCCTCTTCGTGGATGATGTAATCTTATTAGGTTCTGGCACCTTACTGGATTGGACTGCATTTGAGGTTATACTGGAAACATTCTGCAAAGCATCTGCCATGATGATTAATGTTGATAAATCTTGTTTCCTGCACTGCAATTTGGATGAGGCTGGTTATAACTCACTTTCAGCTGTCATTCCCTACAGAATGCAGCCACTACATTTGGGGATCAATTACCTTGGTTTTTTCTTAAAACCCATTGGATACAGGAACTGTGACTGGCTATGGCTAATACAAAAAGTGGAGAAGAGAATCTGCCACTGGACCTTCAGATATCTTTCACTTGGGGGTAGATTGGTTCTGTTAAACTCCGTCTTATCTAGCATACTGATTTATTGGATGAGTCTGGCACCTCTCCCAGCTGCTGTCCTACAGAAGCTCAGAAGCCTTATGTTCTGCTTTCTCTGGGGCTCCTCGGATATCAAAAGAAAATTTCATTTGGCCAGCTAGAATGACCTCTCCTGGCCGAAAAACTGTGGGGGCTGGGGTATTAAAAACCTCTACTGGTTTAATCTTTCACTGCGCCTCAAAAACCTTTGGAGAATACTTCATTCTAATGGTCTTTGGTCATCTGTTATTCATGCAAAATATTTGAAAGGTATCCCTGTTATTGATTGGCTAAGAAAGAAGCATTTTATCTCACGCAGCTCATCATTATTCTGGAGGGGATTTGTATAGATTCTCCCGTGGCTGGGATCCTGCTTGACTTGGAAAGTGGGAGATGGAAATAATATCCTACTCGGCATTGATCCCTTTATTGGTATTAAAACCCCACTACTTCCTGAGGATTTGAGATCCTATTTGGAGGACATGGACATCTGTACACTCGCACAAGCTCGAAACACTCTCATTCCTGCTAAGAGCTATTGGCTATCTACTGATGATATTTATCTTGGGGGCACATACTGTGATATTTGGAATAATTTCATTCATGAATTACATGGTGCTGGTATTCATCTTTCTGACCGCCCTGATACCCTCTCGTGGATTTATAAAGACACACATGGTACTCCATCGGCATGTGTTGTTTATGATTATTTAGTTGGGGTTCACCCCACACCACCTGCCACCTCCGTTGACTCTGTCCTTTGGAACAGGGATGTACCCAGGAAGATATCATGCTTCATATGGCTCGTGCTACGGGATAAAATTCTCACGTGGGTTAATCTGCAGAAAAAAGGCTTCCACGGGCCTGGGATCTGCGTTCTCTGTGGCACAAATGAAGAATCTGTCACTCATTTATTTATTTTCTGTAGTGTTTGGAGGACTATTGCGGTTCATGTTTGTGATCACCTTAATCTGTGTGCAATCACTCCTGCTGTTCCGATTGATGTGATGATAAATAATTGGATCAAATACATGCGCAGGGACTCGCCTTGGTATTTTCTTCCACTCCATATGATGTGGATCATATGGAAAGCTCGCAACCGCAACATATTTGATGGAGAAAAAAGGTCTGTATATTCCATTATTCAGCAGGTTATAACAACTGTGCGTGACTTACCTCCATGTGCTGTCAAAAAGAGGAGGTGTGATAGAGTTATTGGAATGGCACCTATCATTTCTTATCCTTGTGGCTTTATGGATGGTGCATCTAAATATATGACAGCTGGTGCTGGTTTTTGTATTTTTATCAATGAATCTCATCGATTGGAGTTCTCGCTGGGGGTCGGACATGGCACCAACACGAAGGCTAAATTGCTCAGTCTTTGGGCACTTCTCCGCACCACCCAAATGATGGGGATCCCACTTACCCACGTCTATGGTGATTCACATGTAATCATCAACTGGGTTCGTGGATCAGCTGTGCTCTCCCCACCAGATCTTATACATTGGTGTCGGGAGACAAAAAATCTTTTGGCCGCCTTTCATGAGCTGTCATTCACCCACATCTATCGAGAGCATAATCGGCTGGCTGACCGTCTTTCTAAAACTGCGCTCTCTCATCCTCAGGGCTTTGGCAATTTTATGGAATTTATTGAGAACCATTTGGTTACTCATGATACATTTCAGCTTTATTGAGACTAATCATATGATGCTTTCCTCTATCATATCAGTACATGATAAGTATGAGAGATCTCTTTTGGATTGTGGATTCAGTGCCTGTTATCGCTTGATAGATGTGGTTGTTCTGGCATATTCCTTTATGATGAATCAGCTTACTGATGGGAACATTTTGTTGTTGGCTCGCCTTTCCCCTTGGCGAAATCTCCATGATGTACTATATATTACTGTATGCTGTTAGCTGTGTTTTAATGTCTTTTGATTCAGTTATGAATACCAAGGCAGGCCTTTTTCTTCTGAAAAAAAAATTATAATTTTTTCATAATATTATAAATCATTTTTATTATTAATTTAATTTATCTTTTTCTAGATATATACAACAATTTTAAGTTTTTATTATTATTTTTTTGAGATATTTTCCAATGATGTCTATTAACCTACCTCTTTTTTATATTATTAGAATTTGAACATGTTTGGTGACATTCAAAATGTTATGAATTCCATATTCATGATCCACATTTAAGAAATGTATACATGAATTATTTTTATTTATTTAGTAGATAGATCCATAAATTTATGCAATGTTTCTTGATTGTAACATAAAAACTACACAAACTAACAATCCATTGAATTGAATTATTTTTATTTATTTAGTATATAAATCCATAAATTTATCCAATGTTTCTTGATTGTAACATAAGAACTACACAAACTAACAATCTATTGTCATTTCAATGAGAGAACAATTATTTTCATGATTACTTTTGAAATTCAGATAATGTAATGGCCAATTATGTGAAAAAAAATAATGTCATTGTATCAACCATAATATTTTATTAGCTGAAATTTATGATTCAACACTTCAAATTGTCTTTCTTGTTTTATATATGTCCACATCTCCTTGCTTTGCTTGCAACACCGCGTTTTTTTATTACACCCCTAAGTACAATTGCTAGTAAAAATCTAAAAGACCTTAGTTGTCATTGTAGTTGTAGGGGTGCCATGAGTAGTTGTGATCTGAATCGACTTAACTTCAAGTTGCAGATGTCCCAGCTACCATTGTAAGTGATATTTAGGAACATTCATGTAGAAGTCAGTGTCAAAACAGCTGATAGGGTTTTTTGATTGGCAAATTCAGGAGAGCAAAGAAGTGGACAGTGGACTATGCTGTAAAAGCTACTTTAATTTAAGAGGTGAAGGTCAGTGGACTATGCTGGATCATCCGTGTTCATCTCTTGTCCCATGAATTTAATTCGATTCATTGCAATAAATACCAAATTACTATACGGCATTATGGCATGGCTTGTTAAATGTTAATAATAACTAGCACCATCAACGAAAAAACCAAGTTAATGCTGCTGATGTGAGCGCGAATATAAAATATTCTAAAATATCGGTGAGATATATAAACACAAAATAAAAAATATATCATTCAAGTGAATTAAAATCATCAGATGTACGTCGGTCTGCTTTTTCTTTTCACGCGTCTGCATGTTTGGCATTTTCTCCTCTGTATATCATTCAAGTGAATTAAAATCATCATGTGTTTTTTAAGGAGGAGTTGAATATGATGGTTGAAATTCATGCTTTGAGTTCTTTCAAGTTTTAGCATCTTTCAGAGGTTTATCTACCTTTGAAGCTTCAACAGAGTCTCTTTATGTTTCCATATCCGTTCTAAATTCGGAGGCCTTTCCAAAGGTGATTGTTGAATACTTTGTTCTCTTTTGGTGGATGTGGACTTTTGTATTGGAGATGTCATAAATTGGAAAAATTAAATTCTAACTACTTTATTTTCAATTTGATATACAATGGTAGGGTTTAGGGTTTAATCCTTCAAGAGTCCATGTCATAATTTTTGTTATCCAATATGTACTTCCATGCCAACTTAGTGGGGATTCTATTTCATAAAGAAAATGGAATAAATTTTCTCTTAAATATGATTAAAGACTTGGTTTGAGGGCTTTGCGTCCATCAAGATTTCAAACTTTAAATATGATTATTGCAAAATAAAATAAATAATAAACTAGAGAAGTCTGAGTGCAAAGGGTTATAGCGGATGAGTTCTGGGTTTGAGTTTGAGCGTCATAATTATGATTTGAGTTTGAGCGTCATAATTATGTTCCAAACAAAACTGTTTTGATCCGGTTTTGTTTAAAAAATTTGTTTGACTCAATCTATAGGAGTTTGTAGGGGTTTATATTGCCCTTGGATTTTTATAAAAGATTATGTAAACTTTAGCACAGGACATGTACCATAGTATTACTTTGATCTTCCATGTATTCTCTAAACACTTAATTTGTTTCATAGAAAGAAAGTAATGGAACAAACATCATTTTCAACAAGTGTATTGAAACAGGGACAATAAGTGCATTGATTTCTAATTGCAATTATGAAGTTTATTTTCTTTACCAACAAACTTCATAATTGGACTCCCACCATACAAGGTAAGTTTTGCATCAAAAGATAACCTCCAGTAAGGGAAAATTGACAGTAAAATTTTATAATTTGTTTTAGTCCAAATCCTTACCAACAAAGCCTTATCTCACCCTTTAGGAAATTTAGCATTTATTAGTCCTTGAACTCCGCGTATTCCTTATCGTATTTATTTTCATGTTTTGTATGTTTAGATGATCACTCTACTTCAAAACTTGTGTTAGAAAAACATGATCGTAAAACAATAACATAAAACATAATGTGAGAATAAAACACATAAACACAATACAAGAGAGACACCAAGTATGCGTGGTTCACCCAATATGGGATACATCCAAAAAGAAATTTATAGTCCTGTATATTATATCGTCCAACAAAATGAAGGTATGCATCCCATAGCACATATGTTGCAAATTCCTCTTCACTCCCTCATAGTCTCTCTCAGACACACGAGTATTTTACAATACTAAATAGCCACAATGCAATGAAATCCTTTTAAAGGGGAATTACCATGGATAATACCATGGGTTACCAAATACCATGGGATTGGGGGTACGAGCCGATGGTATTGGGTAATCCATGGTATTATCCATGTATTTTCCCTCCCCCCTGGGACCCCGGCGGGCGGGGGGGGGGGGGGGGGGCCCCCCCCCCCCCC